>VUQG01034793.1:36711-58611 GCA_015106755.1 Etia nguti
GGAGCAGGGTTAAAAAAAAAAAAAAAAAAAGGTTTTAGTCAATAACAAAAACCAAGGACTCATGCTGCCATTAATGTAAAGCACGCAGTGTGGCTCAGCATGAAAAATGAGAGTAGATGACATGAATGAACTGTGTGAATTTGTTGAAACCGTAAACTGATTATTTCTTTTAGTTAATCAAAGAAAGAAGCCAAAGAAACAACCTTGACAATCTTTTAATCAAACAATGGGAACGCAGATTACTTTTTGGACTGACACTATATTGTAAAGTAAAAAAAAGCAAAAGTTAGCAAACACTGAACACTTTTGATTAAACAAAGAACAAAGCATACTACGTGTATAGTAGCAGCCTGGTGCTCTGGCACTCACATTGTCATGTGTTTAGTGTAAGCCCAACAGAAGTGTGGTGAGTTTAAAGGACTTCATTGAGGAGGTTTGGTTACAACATGTAACCAGAGCCCGCAAACCAGGCCTGGAGTAAAAAAGTCTCATTCATGAAAAGAGAGTGCCCGACTAAGAAGGGCCTACTGTATAATTTGACCTCTAAAATTCGCCATCCCATCTGCCTCCTGTGATCTGCATGTCGTGCTGCTGCCAAATGACTGAAGCACAAACGGCATTCCGGGGAGACGAGTAAGAAGAGAAAAGGAGAAATAGACATGGCACAGCTGCAGGTGGACAACAGATGTTGATTTTTTCCCCCCCTTTTTTAAGAGAGGCAATTTCACCACATAAATTCTTGTTCTCCCATCCACTCTCCGTCTGCGCATCCCTCCAACTCTCTGACTCGCCATCATCTCCTCATCCACCTTTCTCTTTCTCGGTGACTTGAGCCAACTGGCTTCGCTAGAAAGAGGATGAGATGTTAAGAAGATGTGAGAGACTGAGTGTGTCTGTGTGTGTGTGTGATGACGATGAATGGGGGGAAGGCATCGCTTTTTTCAGTCCTCATGCCGGCTGCAAATTTGGACAAATAGAGTGCAGACAGGAATCTCTGAAAAAAAGACACACATCTGATTTCGATGTAAGACGCTGACTCATTTATCAGTAATCTCTCTTTTAAATAATTTTTAAAAAAATAATAGAAATTTAGGATTGGAAAATCCAATGACGGCTGTTCATATGCATAAAAACATAGACACGCACAAACTCAAATCCTCCACCCCCCGTGCGAGACTAAAAACACTGTGAAACACAAATCCTATTTACAACCCCCCTCCCGTGGTCCTTAACACGACTGACATACCTACTGAGAATTGTACAATATTTTCCTTGGGTGCAAATGAGATTCATCTGCACCTCTAAACATATCCACCCCGTTCACTTTTGGTAAAACACTGCCGAGCAGAGTGTCAAGTTTTGCGCACGCACACATTCACGGTCAGCTTATTCGTTGTGCGCCTTAACACCCATGAAGATTTCATTTTCTCAAAATGAATAATTCAGAGTGACTCTCTGGTCACTGAGGAAAAAAAAGAAAAGAGAGAGAAAACAGAGGAAGAAATTAGACAGGAGGTGGTAGGAAAGAAAACGAAGAGAAGGAAGTGAGAGGGGAGAAGGTCTTTTTTTGATGAGGAAAGTAAACATAAGCTTTCAGCTTCTCAATTTATTGCTTTCTTTTTTCTTCTACCTTTGAGCTACAACTGTTTGAGGATTTGACCTCAACTGCCTGTCTTCTCTTTGCTGTTAATCACTTCGTATCTCTCTGAAATAACAGAGCACTTTAGCCAGAAAGGTCAGACTTTCTCTTTAAAGGCCCCCCTTTTTTAAATGGTACCAGCACTGCAACATTCGTAAATTAACAGACACCCGACAAGTGTTATCCACTCTCAGAGGCTTTTATGACATGGTAAATAACACTTACACAAATGCAGGGGAAGATTAATAAAACTGTTCTTGAAATAAGTCAGTCGAGCCATCAGTCAATAAACAGAAAATCTGAATATTAGTTTGATAATAAAGTGGTCGTCATTTATCATTTACTGGTTTCAGCTTCTCAAGTATAAAAGTTTTCACTTTTTATCTTTAGATGTTTGAATTCAGCTTGAATCCCCAGGCCACAGGGGAAAAAAAGTCACATTATCATTTCACTCTCCATTTTCCACATTATTTACAAGTATGACATCAGCTTCCATGTATCTTGGAAGACACAGAGCTCCGCATGGATTGGCAGTGCCCTCCTCCTCCACTCCCTCACTCGCTTGCTTCGTGATGGCACAACAGAGTTTAAAATAATCTACCCATTTGTATTCCTCAACCATTTCTAATCTAATCTATAGCAGCCTTCTCTGCGCTGAACTGCGATCTTTGGTCTTTCTTCCTCAATCTGTTCTTCTGTCTTTGCTTGGGTTCAGTCACCTCACATCTTCACATTACTCATTTCCCACATTTTCTTGCAGTTAGGCTCTACAACCCACAACCACAGTCAAGAATGAATGTGCTGAGTTATTACGTTTGAAACATATTTCTCCCATTACCTCTTTCTCTTTTCCCTAAGAAAGACCAAGAGGCAAATATGAGACAAGAGGGAATGACAAAGAAACACTGGAAACAATTTAATGTTAATTTAAGACAAAAAGAGGGGAAAACATGAACGGAAAATGACTACTCAATATTCGTATAGATGTAATCCCAGCAGAGTCAGTGCCTGATAACGGGAACATCTGGAGGGGAGAGAGAGACTGAGCACCGTGCCTTAACAGATGCCACCAATACCATCTGCAAATGTCCATTTACACAATCTCTCATAAACACATCTTACATACACTCACAAAGAACTTAACTGGGAACAGCTGTGCAATCCAATGCATTTTTACCAAGCACTTCAGTTTTTATTAACATTGCACACTGTACTATCACTCCCGCTAGTCTTGGCTGCTGTGGCATAGGGTCCAGTAAGGGGTATAAATAAGAGAAAAGATCCAACAGCATAGAAACTGAATTCATCCCAAACTGTCCTACAATCAGTAATTTGATTCTTCTTAACAAAACAATTGGGGATCACAGGTGACGCCTCTCCTCACTTTGTATGCAAAGAAGCCTATCAATTTACAGTATCTCTCACACCATTGCATCACCAGCAACAGCCTGAACTCCTGATAGAAGGCAGGATGGATCCTTGCTTTCATCTTGTTTAGGCCAAATTCTGACTTTACCGTCCGAATGTTGCAGGAAAAATCAAGACTCATCGGATCAGGCATCATTTTTCCTCTATTGTCAGACTTTCATGAGCCAATATGAACTGTAGTCTCATTTCCTGTTCTTAGTTACAGGAGTGGTACTCGGTGTGGTTTACTGCTGCTGTAGTCATTAGCATCAAGGTTTGATGTGCTGTGTGTTCAGACATGCTTTTCTGCATATCTTGGTTGTAACGAGTGGTTATTTGAGTTACTGTTGCCTTCCTATGAGATTGAAGTAATGTCACCTTCAATAAGGCATTTTCTCTCAGAGAACTGATGCTCACTGGATATTTTCTCTTTTTCTGACCATTTTCTGTCAACCCTAGAGATGGCTCGGGGGGGGGGTGTGATACTCAGCGCAGCCTGTCTGGCACTAACAACCATGCTGCATTCAAAGTCCCTTAAATCAACTTCCTTGCTCACTCTGATGCATGGATTGAACTTCAGCAGGCCATCTTGACTGCATTCAGTTGCTGCAATGTGACTGACTGATTGGCTGTCTTAAAGCAACTGGAGGTTTACCTAATAAAGTGGCTGGTTTAAAGTAGTGGGTGATTTAGCCTACAATAATAATAATCATCATCATCATCATCAAGTGATTCATGCATGCAGATGGCTGCCCCCTCTGAGCCTGGTTCTGTTGTAGGTTTCTTCCTGTTAAAAGGGAGTTTTCCCTAACCACTGTCGCCAAGTGCTTGATCATTGGGGATCATCTGATTGTTGTTGAGTTTTCACTGTATCACTGTAGGGTCTTTACCTTAAAACATAAAGTGCCTTGAGGTGACTGTTGTTGTGATTTGTCATCATATAAATAAATATAAATTAAATATAAAATATAAAAGCTTCTTTACAGTTTTTCTTAAGCAATTTTTACAGTCCTATGCTAGACTGGCAACCTCTCCACTATGGATGTATGGATGGATGGCATTTATTTGGTGGGTAAAAAAAATTATGAGCAAAGAACACGGTGGCTAGTCAGAACAAATAAACAAACAAACAAAACAACCTTTGACTGTCACCCAGATTAAGGCCAATATGTGACCTTCAAAAGCTAGATGAAAGATTGACAGCTAACCTCATCTCTATGGAGAGTTTAAGGTTGACTGACAGCTGTCAACGCCCCTTTTCCCCACCCCACCGTGCAGCCTGAACTCATCATCTATCAGAAGCAGGACTATGTCACTTTCTCTCCATCGCTCTCTCTCTCTTTTACTTAATCCCTCAGTCAGTTTAACAACTGTCTGTAGCTTTGACCTGGACCGCGTTAATACATAATCTGCTATCTCCAGAACGAACATGCCGCAACCCTCCCCCACCATCGTGCCAGGCCTAAGCAAGCAAGAAAATTGCGGCTAGTGTGTCAGTCATGCATAGCAGAGCAAAGCAAAGCTGACGTTAACTGGCACTGAGTCACCTGGCCTAAGTCCATGAAGAGGGGCCAACGCCCTCAGCAGGGGTGTAAGTAAAGAAGGTAGAGTCCTAGAGTAGCTTATATTGTGTTCATGCCAGTTTGGGGGTGGGGGTGGAGGGTGTCCTAGTTAGCCCTGCTCTAGGGTATTCCATAAAGCATCATATAGTGAGGTTGGTGGGGCCATGCCATCTTCATTTACACATGGGCTATTAATTCAAAGGGAAATTCTTTCTGCTTCTGGATGCAACATATTGCTAATGAATTATTTGACGTATTCAGAATATCCAATTTACAAACTCATAACTTGTTCAACAAAAAATGAAAGAGAAACATTATTGCTGCCATCTATCCATTTTCTATTACTTATCCAGATTCAGGCTGTAGGGACAGACCTCCCGCTCCCCAACAACCAGTTTCGGCTCTTCAGGGGAGATATCGAGCCACTTGTGAGACATCATCTCCCTAGTGTGTCCTGAGTCTACCTTTACGAATTCTCCTGGTTGGAAAAACCATAAACACCTCACCTGCCATGCAGGCAAAAGCTGCGTCAGACAGCTCCCTTTGATACTAGAGGTAACGCTGCTAATAAAACTAAGGGTTTTACCTGACAAAACAACATTACAACATTTTATGTGACAGGCTAAATCATACTATATTGCTAAGTCTGAATTATGCTATCTTTTTTGGAAAAAAGTAACCAAAATCTCCAAATAACTACTTAGCCATCCCAAAATAAGCGAATGATTTTTTTTGCATTTTTTTTCTAAATGCATTAGCTCAGCCTGCCTTTTTGTATAAGGAAAAAAAGGATGGAGTAAATTTGCAGTGTTTTATGACAATGGAGCGACCCTTTAACCAAAAGCAAATCTGCCTACGATTACCACCAAAACCCATGTTGCCTAGCAACGTACAATTTAGGAACATGCTTTCAGAGCAGCTTTTGCGGACGTGTCCATTAACAGATGAAATTACCAAAGCAACAAATGTCAGCCACATGCAAATGAGGTCTACTCTGCTGACTGTGTGTGTACTAACAATGTGATATATGTGTATGACGCAGTCATGAAGAAATCTGTTTCCAAAGCATATTTTGACTATCAAGCAGTGGGGTTCTTTTAATGTCTGCTTTTTTGGGCTTAAAAACAAAAGAAAACAAACAAAGGAAGAAAAACACGCACAAACACATAAGAGGACAACAAAGCTGTCTCAGTTCAATAATGTATATCCAGCCCGTTCTGTACATTTTAAGTCCATTTCAATCCACTATCTATGTACAGAAGGTCCCACGGAAAGCCAGAAGGCTGGTCTGAGCAAAATGAGACTATCTATGGATTACTGCAGAAAAGGAAGGATTAAGCCTCACTCCCTGTACTCATCAGAACCTGCAAAGAGAGAATGACACAATCACACATCGGCCATCAGCAGTGTAATTCGATTTTATCTGACCAGTGATGCTGCTAGTCAGCCTCGGGTGAGCTGGTGCTGATGGAGAAATCGGCCTTTATTGCCCAGCCTATAAAATCTACTTCTATCAGGCCATGGGATTTAAATATAATTTAGGTAGCCACTCTTGTGCTGAATTAAAGCTTTAATCTGATATCCAAATAAATCTGACCGACTACACAATGAGGGTGAATTGACTGAATGCATTTTATTTAATCTGAAATTGAAAAGTGAATTTGGGACACAACCCACATTAAATACACACTGAAAAAAAAAATCAGAAACAAAGAAGAGCCTCAGAAATAAAATGATTTAGCAGACCTGTTCATGAGGAACAAGGTAAAGCTAATTGCTATTCCACGCAGGTTGGTGGTACACCTTGGCAGGCAGAAGGGCCTGAAGGAATGCTGTGTGGCCCGAGTGGCTATAAAGCTTTTCGAGGCTACCGTGATGCAGCCTTATTATGACAATGAGGGAAGATATCCGTGTTTACTGCAACAAGGGCTCGGGGGGCATGGGGAGATGGTGCAAGGCAGAGAAAAAGTGGATGTAATCAAAAACAGCTGCAGTTACAATGACACCCCAGCTGAAGAGCTACACAACTAATGCTGCAATCACCATTATGCAACATCTTGAATCCTATACAGTTGTGGCAGAACAAATTCTTTTTTTTTTTTAAATGGCCTGTTGATTTTGCTTTTGCGCCAAATAGTTACCATTTGATACAGCAGATAAGAGCTAAATTATTTAAAAAAGCATATCTGCAGAAGGAGTCGGTGGCAAACTCAATCCCACATACTGCACGCAGATGCACACACAAGCTACCTCCTGTTCCCACACAGTAATTGCACACAACATCTGACTTCTCTAGTCAAAGAAGTCCTAATGTGAACTGTTCACACATCAATGCGGTGACTGACAGACTGTAACATGAAGACCGTGCACAGTTGTTAAATTTTAAAACATATCAGAAAGGCTGCTGACAGCTGTTCCTCCCAAATCCTCTATATTGCGCCTCGTCAATGCCATTCGTGTTGTATTTAATGGGCGATATCTCATTCTGACAAAGGAACTGCATGAGATTATTGAAATAACAAAAGGACTTCACAGAAAGTAACAGGAATTCTGACAAATCGGGCTCTCGCAGAGATAAGCAGACGAGAAAGTGAGATGTAAGTATCGGCTTAGGACGTGGGGTAGATTACAAGAATGCTTAAAGCAAAAAGTTATCCTTTTATGGTAATAATTCAAAATCTGGACAGCAGCTTTATAAAAAATAGACAAGGGCAGCAAGAAAAGACACATCATTTATCTACTGTTGATGTAATTAGTGCCAAGACAGGACAGGAAACAAATGACAGCACAGACCAGAAAGATAAAACGATTCAAAAAGTCTTACATTAACATTCACACTGTGTTTGGATTTTTTTAAGGTCAAGAATCATGCATGGCATACCAGTATCCATGCTGAGCTAAATAGATTTCACATACCCCTAGTCTGAATGCTGGTATAAAGCAAAGTACAAAAAGGCTTATCTGGTATTCACTTACACATGATTCATCACGACGAAGGATGAAAATAGATTTACAGTGTCTTTTCCTTTTATTTATTTTTTTAAAGAAACAACTGCTGAATGGCTCTTAGAAATGTCAAAGTAATATTTATAAGTTGATATGATTTCTAACAAAGCAGCAGCACTGCTTTGTGCCGCTACTGAAAGCGATGAGAGAAATGGGAACTGGTATCTTACATAAATCACACACAAAATAAGAGCTCTGTCACAAGTAAACAGCCTTATCTATTGAAAACATGTGAAACAGCAAAGAGCACATCTATCATGAAAGCAGACAAATACCAGATAAATCTAAAAGGAGAAAAAAAATAGGATTTACTTGTATCTGGAGATGCCATAGTCGACACGATGACTGGTGGACCCGTGCGTCGACTTAGCTTCTGGCTAGCAGCCAGGGCACCTTGGCCTTGAACGGGTACTCCCACGGGAAGGAGAGCATTGTCTGATCCTGGTCCCCCACCCTTTCGGATCAGCTGAGGACTAGGGTGAGGGCTGTGCATGGGTGACAATGGCACTAAGTTCCTGTCCCTCTTCATCAGCTCCATGGGCACTGTGTAGTTGGTAGAGTATGCTTTTGGTACCTGTTGCGGTGGCTGTGGTAAAGCAGGCATGGATACAGGCATCTGCTGTGGCATACCTGGCATCGAGTGAATAGACCCCGGAATGGCAGGCATTGACCCAGTCATCTGGTGTGGCATTATCTGCATACCTGGCATAGGCACCCCTGGCATCCCAGAAGAGTAGGCTGACATGGGTCTCGACTGGACAGGCATGAGGGCTCCGGCGTATGGCCCTGGTGAACGAGGGGGTTGGCCCTGGTACCCTCCAGAGGCTTCCAGTAACTGCTGAGAGGGAGCACTGCTGGGCCTCCTACCGATTACTTCTCCCATCCGTGGAGAGATAGTTTGCATGGCCCCAGGTGTTGGTGGGGGCATTAGTTGGGGATCTACTGCTAAAGGTTGTGGGGTATGTGGTGGATGATGATGGTGGTGGTGTGGTTGATAGATGTCGGCGCGATGGCTAAAGCTATTAGAACGACCTCGCATGGGCGTCTGAGGTTGGGAGGGGGCTGGTGTAGCGTCTACAGGGCGCTTGTAATGGTGGACCAGGCGAGACAGCACACGAGCCTGACCGAGGTTTGGCGCAACAGTGCGGACATCGTTCTCCTCCATGACAGCCAGCATGCTAGTGGAGTCAAACCCCTGCTGGATAAGTGAGGAAATGGTGCTCTCTGAGAGGCCCTCGTTTCGCAACAGAGAAAGAAACTCTGGATCGACCGTCTTCTTGGGGTCCACAGGCAAAGGTGTCTGTGGGGCGCTTGGTAGAGGAGCGGGAAGAGGGGCAGGGAGTGGACTAGTTGGGGGAGGAGGGGCTGGAGTTGGAACCGCTTGCAGAGGTGGAGGTGCAGCAGGGGCAATTGCTGCAGTTTGCACTGGAGCAGGTGGAGCAGGAAGTGGTGCTGCCATAGAAAGGTTAGGGTCAGAGACCGGCATGGTAGGCGGAGGTGGCAGGGGTTGAGGTTGTTGCTGTTGCAGATGCTGTTGCTGCAACTGTTCTTGCTGAAGGTGCTGCTGCTGTAATTGCTGTTGCTGAATTTGTTGTTGCTGAAGTTGCTGTTGCTGTATTTGCTGCTGTTGGAGTTGCTGTTGTTGTATTTGTTGCTGTTGTAGTTGTTGCTGCTGTAACTGCTGCTGCTGAAGTTGCTGCTGTTGGAACTGCTGCTGTTGTATTTGTTGCTGCTGTTGTAACTGTTGCTGCTGTATTTGTTGCTGATGCTGTAATTGATGCTGTTGCTGGATGGTTAATGGTGAGGCTGTCTCTTGCCTCATAATCATGCTTTGACTGGCTGGATCTACTACTAGACAGGTGGCAGCATGCTGCGGATCCAGAGGGCGGCCATTAGCATCAGTATAAACGGACTGACCTGTCAGAGGTGGAGGCTCACTGGCATACCGAGGAGATGGCTGCTCCATTCCATAGTGAGCAGGAGGGGGGTCTCGAGGGGGTATCTTAGCAGAAGTTATAGCACCAGGTTCCCTATATGCCCTATTCAATTCATGAGTGGTTGGAGGAGGAGGAGGAGGTAAAGGTGATGATGGCCCTTGAGGTCCTGCCCTCACTGCCTGACCTTGATCCCACCCAGTACGAGCCCCAGGTGTCATTCCTAAATGTGAGCCCGACCTGCTGAGCGGATGCGGGTGAGGCAGCGGAGGCTGATGCTCAGATCGGTAAAAGGCCTCCGGTGGCCGAGGAGTCATGGCTGGGTCATGGGAATAGTAATCCTGGTGTGGAATGGATCCTCGATGAGCCATGGGCACTCGTTCGTAGTGGTTTAGATCCGGCACAGAGCCCTTCCTAAGCCCTCGTGGGTCGTGTCTCTCAGCGTAAACCTGTCCGTAAAGGGAATCTTGGTAGGAATACGGGTCGCGTTTCAAATCGAGGTCAGGAAGACGCACCCCAGGTGGTGGCTCATACCACCCTCCTCCCTCTCCGTATGACAAAGAGCTCCGCCGGCCTGTTACTCTTGCCTGCTGTTCGTACACGCTGTCAGCTCTTTCCCACTGACCCTCATTCCCCCCTAACGTGTCCCAACTGTGGGAGCGTCCGAGGCTCACTTTGTTAGGGACAAGCATTGGCGAAAAAGAAAAAAGCTGAAAATCTGTTAACAGAGGAAAGAAAACCCCCCCACAGAAACAGAAAAAATAAAGAGCTCCCGGCAGGTAGTGTGTGTGTGTGAGAAAGTTCTCTTTCAGGTCTTCATGTACAGCAGCAACAAAAAAATAGAACGGAGTGAGAAAGGATGAAGATGAAGCAAAGTCTAGCGTTTTACCTGATATCTGTTTGTAATATTGTAAGTCCGTGCTATCAGGTGACTTCCCCCTTTGGTGGCAGTCCTTGAATAATTAATCTCTGGTCATGCTGGCTTGTTGCGCATGAGGAAAGAGGACACCACACACAAACATATCCCCATCACACCAAACCACACAAACACTGCAGAGGTAGAAGACACGGAAACAGGGTGCGTGCTTGAGTTAGCCACCGAACATTCATCCAAAAAAAAAGAAAAAAGGGAAAGAAGTGGATAGGTTGGGTTATAGGTTGGGATGGGCAGGGGCTTGTACTAATCCAATAGGGTTTATCTGTCCCTTCTCCGGGACATTTTACGTGCTCTGCCGATTGCTATGAGGGATTACATCTAAATAAAGCCTGTTTAATTCTACATCCAACTGTGACGTCATGTGAACCAGATACGAGCATATCTGGTGATGGTGATGAGTATCGTGATCATGGTGATGCCAGTGATTTTGATTCCATTCCCAAATCCCTTACCCGCTCTTTCGGAGACACCTACCTGAAGCTCCTGATGATGCGCTGCTGTCAACAGGTCTCAGAACGTAGTTTGGCCGAGTGATGGCGAGGGGAGGGGAGGCCAGGCAAGACGTACAGCTTCATTGAAAACAAATGAAATACAGTTCTCCCAGCTAAGTCCCATGTGCTGTCAGTAAACATCAAATCCACTCTGATTGGACACTAATCCTCCAGGCCCCATGCTTGCAGCAGAGCCACGACGCAACTGCTCCCCAACTCTCTCTGAAATGTCCTTGATGGCTCTGTGGTGCTTACTGACAGTGCCTCACTCTCTTTGATTTGGGATCAGTCAGACCTGCTGTCTGTACGTAAAATGCAGGACAATGAAAATTACAATGCACAGATATTGCAGAATGCATGATGAAATCCACACACAACATCTGGCTCTTTGCGTCAAAGGAGCACTCAAAATAAATGAGCGAAATGCGTCACTTTGCACAGACCCTCAGTATAGTTTAATCTGGCCAATTATATTACAGTTCTATCTATATGCATCTTACTGTCAGTAAAATACAGCACCTTCCCCCCTCTTTCACAAATCTCCTCTGATCTCCTTCACTTAGGGAGGCTCTGTAATCTGGATTTGCCCCTTTGCAGAGAAAACTAAAACACCGGGGAGGGGGAATCGAGTGTGTGCACATATGTGTGTGAAGGGGGAGGGAGGGATCTTTTTGTAACAGCAGTTAATCCCAATGCACCTACAACCTTCACTGAGCAAGAGCAACAAAACACAATCTCATTTCAATTCGTTGAAACAAGAAGGAGTACGAAAAGAAATGTATCATCCAAGAGCCATTCATTAAGATGTAATTAACAGGACACATTTATCATTTCAATTAACAAAAAATGATTTTCATTGCGTGGCTCTAAAGGTGTACTTACCGAGCTTTTTGCAGGTCTTACTGCATGCCGTTGTGGCTGAAACCCGATCCCATCTGGATCTTGTTTATTAATGCATGAAAACACATGTAAGGTGAGGAAGTGTCCATCTGAAATTCCCTCTCAGAGACAGCAAGGGTGTGGTAATACATAAGACCAAAGCCTCTGTTAATATCGGTTTTAATGGAAAACTCCTGAATACTCATTGGCACTAATATTTTGCTTAATCAGAGTTGTATAATTAAAAGAAGGAAGAGATCAAAGAGGGAGACTTTTTTTTTGCTGTTTTCTGAGAGCTTTTCTGAACTGTTAGCCTGCTTCATGTGAGAAAGGAAATTAAAAGGGAAGGAGAGGAGGCACGAGTGAACATCACAAAGATCTAAAACAGACTGTAAAGATGAATTATTAAATCAAAGCTGAGAAATGGGGGGATCACTTTTGAATCCTATTTTGAATTTATTAACCAATCAGAGAGGGGGGGGGGTTCTGCTGTTATAAAGTCTGTCAAGTTTTACATTCATTTCATCTATGGGTGTCATTCACCACCTGAAGGCATGCAGTATTTTCTGTGTTTAATGTTGAACTTGAAAAACACAGAAGCTACTTTCCATGCTGTCATAATCCAAAATGATTATTCATTTCCAAAAGTCAGACTTCACGCATATCATTCCTAATTGAGATGCTTGCCTACAACCATCGTCGCAAGGCTGACAGTCTTTTATTGAGAACTGAATAATGCTGCTTAGAGCTGGGAAAAGAAATATCTCCAGCTCTCTGTCAGTATATTCATTAATATATCCACATTTGTGTCAAGGGCAGCAGGGTAGTAAAGACCGACTTCCTTCCCTAACCTCATCCGCTCCTCTCATTACTTTTTCTGCCCTGGTTCTCGAGCGACTTAGTACAGCAGAGCAGATCACTCATGCCCATAAAGTCAACTTCAAATAGAGAGACGGGAGCAGAGGTGTGTGCTCAGGGTTTGCGGATCTAATCCTAACAGGAAATCAAATCACGGCGTTCTGTTTGCTTCAAACTAAACAATGTCTGACTGTCAAATTTTAATGTTCCAACATTTGCCATACTTTCCTGACTGTGCACACAACGCCAGATTTCCCGTAACAGCAGGATTTAGGAATTAAGCCGAGGATTTTAGAACAAATATAATACCACCCCAGCAGAAGCTTATAGAGACCCTAGACTGAATAAGATTTGACTGGTTAAAAATTCAAGAGCTCTAAAACGTATAGAAGCCTCAAGTAAATGAACCTCGAGTGAAAATGCACTTATGGCATTAATAGATTACAGAAAATACTTTTCTTATTCTTAAAAAGTAGAGGAGTGCACTTTTCTCAGTATTAAAGAGAAACGCATTAAGAAGCAATTTACATGAATGGTGTGCAATTGCTAGACCTATGGCTAATCCATTGCACAATACGCACGCCACTGTATAATAAACATTCTTCAACTCTCTGTCACTCAGCCCTCTCAAACATTGCAGCTAAGACAGCGGGAGAACCACAGGTGGGTCACTTTATGTGTCCACATGGTCTTATCATGCAAAATGTTTGCATGCTTTACCAAATGTCAAATCAGAGGGTTTACATGCAACAAGCAGATTTAGAAATCTGAGGTCTCTACACACACACACACACACACACACACACACACACACACACAGATATTTGGCTTGAGCAATCCCATATCCCCACTCAGCTTTTTGACCCTGTTCTGCTCTCCTTCTGACTTGCAGCACAGACAGCAGCGGCCACGGTGCTTCATTAATGCTCCTTTTCATTCACACGCGCAGACCGCTGCTAAAGCCTTGGCCTTGGTCTGGCGTGCATACATGAATAGGAATCACACGCTAACTCAAAGTGAATATAACAGAAATAAAAAACAACTGTCTCCTAGAGTGTGACACGCCACGTACCAAAGGCATGATTCGAATGTTAAACACACATTGACTTATGCATGAGCGCGAGGCAGGAGGCACTAACTGGAAATGGGATTACAATGCCAACACCGCTGCAAAGAATAATGCTGTCAGATGAATTGCAATGCACCCTTAACAGACATTATGTACATGACTGGCTTATATGTGATTCCAGTGGGATTATTTGTCTCTAAAGGCAACTCCATGGGGAATGAATGGACAGTAAAATGGAGGTAGATGAAAATGAAGCAGGTACTTATCTAAATGACAATCATACAAAGTGACACACAGTTTTTTCCATTTTTGCTGCTACGTATACACACACAGCAGCAGAAGCCCGCAAATTCTCCAGAATTTCCTCTATGTCAGCTATGTTACACTGCGATCCCTCTACACATGATCCATCTCCATTGCGTGCATCCCATCATCCCGCCTCTCCAGCCCATCCTTCATCCAGTCCCTAGCCTGATCCAAGGAAGCCACAAGTCATTATAATACTCCCTGTCATAGCTAAGGAGTGCATTAGATTTTTTCCAGGAGCCCATTTCCAACTTTTAACAAAAGTGCTGTATGCCAGCATAAACAAAGCCAAACAGAGGGACTAGACATAAGAAAACAAACAAGCAAAGTCACATGCTAATGATAATAATAACAAAATCACACATGACAGTGTTTTTCCCTCCAAATATAACACTTTTGTGTCTTTGCTTTTCTGCTCCACTCGCTCAGTTCTCCCTACCCCTCCTTTCCTCTCCATAAAGCCTATAAAGGGGTCGTGGATTTTGGTGAGGAGCCTGGAACAAGCCCGAAGGCAGGGTGGTGGGATGGTGGCGGGGGGAGCTCTGACCCAGACACCACTCCGATGACTTCACACAAGAGCTGGATGCCAGAGTATGGAGAGAGTATGGTGGATAATGGGGGGCAAGGGAGGGTTAAAAGCAAAAAGGTATATGTAGCAGAGCCCTGAGTGTGCTAAAAAGCCCAGGATACAGAGCCCCCCCCCCTCCCCCTCCAGGGTGGGGGTGTGTGGGGGGATGACATCAGGACAACTCCACCCTTTTTTTTCTCCACAACCTCCCTGCTTGTCCTCTCTGTTTAATATGAAGCGTTTGGTTATAATGAGAAAGCTTGCAGGTCCGTTAAATGCGAGGAGATGAATAATTCACAGGCTAAATTTTATGGTGTATCGGCTTGACTGGCCACATTATTTACTACTCTCTGTTAAAACATTTCTCCCCGTTGTAACACATGACAAAACAAGATGCATTATCAAGCATTAACATATTTATTTAACTGCCAGCTAAAGCACTTGGAGTCGCCATGACAAATTCCACTACCCCACCTTGTGGTGTTTGCGTCCAAGCACAGATTCTCAACTTGTAAATCAACATTCAGGAACATGCTGTCGCTGCGACCTAGTTCACATCGCAGCGCCATTCACACCCCATATCTGCCTGGATCAGTCAGTTAGCTCTGGCTAAATAGCAATGGCAACAACTTGCATTGCTGCCCAAGCCAATGCATGCTGGGTACACAGATGGAGCAGACAGAAGGAGACAGAGAGAGGAGAGAGTTAGAAAAAGGAGGGGGAATGAGAGAGTATGGGAACTGATGCTCACAACAGATGTTTGCCATAGTTCCCTTATTGCGGTTACACTCTTCTTGGCACTTTATCAAACCCACAAAGAGGAGGAACATTTGCACTATATACATTTTAGAAGCTGATATCAAAACTAAACAAAAGAGAAACAAGCGGAAACATCTCTGTAATCGATTAGGACTGACTTTCATGATGGATTAGCTAATAACAGTTTAATAAACTCCTTCTGTGTTGACACAATTAGCTGATTAGTCAGTAGTTGGTTGGTGCAGTTTTTTAAAGTACTGTCATACATGTGCAACAAATTAATTTGAGTCTGTTGTTTAACTCCCCACAATAACAGATTCATTATGTAGTTCATACATGGGGGGAAATACAGTACAAGCCTTGGGGGCTTGAACCGGCCCTCACACTATCTCAGTCCAGTCCCCAGTGTCCTAAATCAATAAAAGCTGTAGCTTCAGCAGGAGGCCTGTGCCACCCATGATTTGTTTTTTAATACATGCATAAATCATACTAAATGTATGTTTCTCATCACTTGAACTGACTCAAAGTGCACCTCATTAAAATGAAGTTTGTGAGGGTACTCCTTCGACTGCTCTGCAGCATCAGTAAGCTAACAGTGTAGCAGCACGAGAACCAATTCTCAGCCAGCTTCAGGTCCTGGCTGGAGTGACCCTCCAGCTCCCAGAAAATAGAGAGCAAATCAAAGAGTACCATCACCAGCTGGTCTGAAACGAGTCGAGGCGTCTGCAAGATGAGTCTCACAATAGTGGCCTGATGAGCTTCCCAGTAGAGAAATAGGATACAGAAAGTTGCTGGGGCTAACTGGTCAGCTGTGGCTGAACTTTCAAAACAAGAGCACGATCGGCTGCAAGAGATTATTGATCACTGCTAATAATATAGTTAATATATAGCGCAAAATCACAACAACTGTCACCTTAGGGCGCTTTCTATTGAAAGGCAAAGACCCTACAGTAATACAGAGAAAAGCCCAACAATCAGACAGCCCCCTGTGAGTAAGCCCTTGGTGACAATGGGAAAGAAAAACTCCCTTTTAACAGGACGAAACCTCGCCAGGACAGGGCTCATAGAGGAGCAGCCATCTGCTGCAAAGAGCTGGGGTAGGGGGAAGAAGACAGGACAGAAGACACACAAAAGAAGAGAACAAATGAGACAGTCTCATAAAAATAATTATAAAATAAATAAATAAATTGTAAAAAATATGCTTGACAAGACTTCCTGAGGAACTGATGGAACAAGGGGTCCAAGCTTATTTTAATCTGTCATGTCTACTAAAAGTCATGAATTTCAGCATTGTTCAGTGTGCAGCCTTTTGATTACTGCATCAACACGGGTCTTCTTCTGCTTATCCAAATCAGGGTCACGGGTCTGCTGGACCTTATCCCAGCTATAATGAGGCAACAGCCAGGGTCTATCATAGGGCTAGCACAGAGAGACAGACAGCCATTTATGCTCACATTCACACCTAGAGCCAATGCAGAATCACCAATTAACCTAACATGCATGTCGTTGGACTGGGGAGGAAGCTGGAGTACCCAGAGGGAATCTAAGTAGGCACAAAAGGCCCCAGCAGACTGGTGTATACAAATCTGCTGTAAGGCGACAGTGCTGCCCCAAACACCTGGTCATTTAAGCTCTAAATCTTAATAAACCGAAGCATTAGGGAAAAGAGCAGTGGTGCTGTTTCATGCATCTAATGAGTGCCTTTTGTCCACTGATACAACTGAAAATGACAATATTGTTTCCACTTCTGGGAAGTTTACCAACTTTCCTAAGACAATTTCTTGCGGAAAAGCCCAAACTGATTATTGATTAACTGTCAGAAGTACTTCATCAGGCAAAAAGCCAAACAGCATCTGTTTTCAAAATCTCAAATCCAAGTATTTGTTCTATATTGCGATGCGAATACCTTTGGACCGTGAATCACATCGGATATCTTCAACAGAAAAACACGCACCGTTCCAGTAAATTCTACATTCCAGCACCGTGACTACCTTTGATGGGAGTAAACAGCCACACTTGATCAGCCGTTTCGAATTCGATTTAGGCCGCAGGCACAGCTCAGTTAGCCACTCATCACAATGAGTAAAGATGTAATCAATGCGCTCTGCTGTGAAACAAGTATTGGATTGACACAGTTATCCTCAGAAGATAAATGGAGATTACAGAAGCTCCTCTTGCCGTCTCGCCAAGTGCAGCCCACGACAACAACGCAATCACAATCACTCCATAACGTTCTTATTTTTGTCAATACACATGATACGAACTTTGATTTCTATTTCACGCCTCAATCCCAACACTCTGTTTATAGATAATAGTGGGTGGCTTTGACATTATGGTGTAGAACACCCCATGCCTCTGGTTTTAAAATACTCTTTTTATATGGTTCAGTAGATTTAATGCTACCGTGAAAGCAGCGTGATTCACCACCCTCTGATCTTTTAACTTCCCTGATGTGAATCACCCTCTTCTACAGATTTTTTTTAAGAGCAGCTGTGATGACTAACTGCAGTAGAAAAAAAAGTCCCCTTTATCTTTGGCAGTGACTTCATTGTTGATAAGCAATGCAGATATGGACACTGCTGACAATGTCTGTGGAACAAACAAGGCAGCTCACCCAACACTGTTATATATTGTTTAAGATATTGCCTCTGTAGACAGCACACTGTAATTATTCTCGTTTAAAAAAAAAAAAGAGGAGGGGAAATGTATTTCCATGCAGGGTTGGTGGTTTGGAGAGGTTTGAGATGCCACATGTGGATCTCATTGTGAGGGTGGAAACTGAGAGCATCAAGGATTCATTAAGAAATCTATTAAGTAGTGTTTCCCAATGTTAGTGGGTTTTTTTCTTAGAAATAATAAAGTAAGTTTATATGTGAAGTGTTGAATGTGTCCAAGAATACCATAATATCATGCAAATGACTAAAATTACTTTTTTTTGCGTGCAAAAAAAAGAGACGTAAAATATTTGCCTATAGTTTTTTTGGCAGCTTTTAATAAAAACAATTTTCATTGACTGCAAGACTATATTCATTTGATAGACAGTCCAATTCAGACTGTCCAGCTCTTTTTCTCAGATTAATTCCAGATGATGTTAGGAAAATCAGGTCTGGACATTGTCAAATTTGCACTTTTTCACATGTAGTACAGAGAGGCAGACGTGTTCTCACTACTGGAAATACTCTATTCGATTTAGGCGAGGGTCTGCACTCTTGCAGGACACATGAAGCCCACTCGCTTACTATGAATTCTCCACAATTGTACCTGTGCTATTTTAACACAGCCAATCATCCATCCCCTGGACTCTGTACTGGGAATGTGCCATATCTTAACATCCACCATTATACAGACATAAAAAAAATGTATGGGATAGATAAGTGTCTCATCATGATATCAATGATATAACAACACCGTGCATTTACATTCCCAAGCACGCACAACGACACAAGCCCAGAGATGTCTGAGAGCGAGAGCAGCGAGTCAGCCTCCAAAGATGATTCAGTACCTAAAAATGAATCGATTTCAACCTCCAACAAAGCGCAATACTTTGCAAAATTCGCCAAAAAACGAATCCCGTTTCAGGATTCAGGCAGAAACACTATATTAGCAGATACTAGCAGGTGATGATGTGCAGGAAGAAGAAGAGAATAACTCGTTAAAAAGATCAACCCAAGGCACAACATCCCAGGCCGAAAATATTTTCCACTTTCAGTTTTATTATGTGACAATATGGTGCAAGCTCTTGAAGAATTACAGGAATTACAAGTAACATTAGTTATTGTTATTGTTAAAGTGTTAAGCAGTTATTTATACTTTTACTGAAAATATCCAGGGAAAAGTGCCAAGGCTACTTTGTCTGCTTACATTTAATTTATGCTATATCACCATTGTCTATAATGCTGCTGCTCTTAGAACAGCAACAGATTTACACTGTAAATTAGGTAGTCTGTCATCAATGACATATGCTCACTGGAAAAGAAGGATGGAAAATATCCTTCACTTTGTTCACACTAATAAATGCTGCTGCCTGCAAGCTGCAGTCACAGATAAAGTGTTGTTAAGTGTTGTTCAGATATACCACTATTGCAAATTTCCTTGAAATATCATGGTATAATTTTGAGGCTATATTGCTCACCCCTGCATTATACCAGGGAGCTGGCATGTTAAAGAATGTTATGTTAATGTTATGCTGGACATTTGCATTCATACTTACAACTCCACTGGTGACCATCTAGAAATTCTCAGGGGTAATAAACAAACAGCAAGGAGGTGCAGCTAACCATTATTATAAATATCAATTACTTTGATTAAACAATAAATCGATAAACCAGTAAAGTATTCACAAGGTTTGCTTTATCTGACTGTCGAGGTTGTTGGGGTGTAAGATCCCTGCATTTGTCAAATAAATCATGAATTATTGAGCTTGTAATTTAGCTTTTAAACAAACTTTTTTTTTTTTTTGCTGAACTTATCTTGATGGTTTGTAGATCTAACACAAAGTGCTGAGTATGTCACTAAAGTGTTGGTGCAGCAGATGAGTTTGGACAGATGCCTGTTGATTGTTCGGTAAAAAACAAAAGACAGAGTGCAGAAAAGAAAAGTTTCTTGTTTTGTGCTTCTCTCCATCTTAAACACACAAATCAATCCCTCCACCAACTCCACCAAATCCCAGGGCTCTGAGGAGTGCTTCGCTTTATTACAGTCTCCCTACTTCATTCTTCCAGCAATGTGGAAACATCGAACTCAGGCCTCAGCCATCAACCCAAACACACACACACACACATTTTTTTCTGGGCTAGACATCCTTCAAAGATGAAGTTTGGAGCCTCGGCGGGTCCCAAGGCTCCCTTTTGACACACACAAACACACTTATGCAAACGATCCCGCTGGCTTTTTCACTGAATTTTGTAGCAGCGGGCTAAAAAGCTTAAATACTTGTGGAAACTTCATTTCCATATAACAGCGGAGAGAATCACTCAGACAAACTCAGAAGTTACATGTGCCCACTCAAAGTCACAAGAATGCCTGCAACCTAAAACAAAATAAAAATCAATATTTGAATGTATAGCCAACATTTCAAATGTAAACACACAGAAAACAGAGAATGAAGAAGTTTGCCACACTCACCCTCACAGATTCTGTCCAGCCGCTGGCGTTTCACTTTATGCTTGTCGATTAGAGCCATCTCGTCACAGCTTGGTGAATGGAATGACCTCTCCTCTCCTGATTTTTGACCCCGCCTCTTGTCCTTAAAGTCCCGAAGAAGCTAAGAGTATTGATATATTACACCTGAAATTCAAGAAAGGAGGGACATGACCATTAATGAAAGACTGTCTAGACAGAGAGGAGTTGTTTAGAGTATTTATACTTTTAAACTTTTAGTGAACTACCACACATATATCAGGGTACGTGTGATAAGTGATATGCTGTACTTGGAGTTAAGTTAGTTTGCATCAGCAGTCCCCTTGGGAGGCAGGGCCTCGCACACAATACTTAACAATGCAAAGCAGCACATCGCATCCACATAACTGCCAATAAAATGTAAAGCCAGTGCTTAGAGTTAGGTGCCTTTTAGCCAAATCCTTTATTTGGGATTACCATAGATTTTAAATACAGTCTTAACACCTTCTAATCACGATTTCTGGACTGTCTGAAGTGTCATCAAGCAATTCATTATCGCTCGGTTTACTATGTTTATTCATTTACCTTGCAGAGGCTGGTCTTTCCACCAGAGGGAGCCTCGTCCCAGAGAGCACATTTTATTTAAATTAATTAAGAAATGTCACTTGTGCAACCAGTGCTTTCCAAATTGAGTAAAACACAGCAGCAAGCAGAAAAACGGGGAGTGAGTAAATAAATGAGGCATTTTAGCAATCATTATCTTCAGTGACTGATGCTACACTAAAGAGCAATCTTCTAATTGGCTCCTGCTGAAGCCTGAGGGACACGGCACAGTTTTTTTAGGGGTTTTTTTGCCAGGCAGGCAAAGATAGAGAGGATGGTACAGGAAGGCACACACACACACACACACACACACTGAGGGCACAGAGAGGAATGTGGGTCAGTTAGTCAGCAGACAGGAGGAGGTTGTATCAGCAGAATAAAGACATAAAAGGGGGTAGGTGGGAGAGAAAGTACTAGAAAAACATCATCTAACAGGATGAGTACAGCGTGACACTATCCTCCTACATTTTAACTGTATGTCTGTCAGCACTTTTATAACTCTGCTTTCTCTGTTTCTTTCCATTTTTTGCCTCTGGGCCTAATCCTAGAGTGCTACACTTTCAGAATGGCTCTCACTTTACCATTTACATGATGATATATCGATATTTGCTCTAAATGCAATTATAACCGGTGTGTTTTTGTAGGGCGCGGGGCGGGCTAAACAATGTGGCTGAATGATGAATTGATGGTGCATTTTAATTTGGCCAGCTGTTGGGAGGGGGTGGGGGGGACTTGTAGTGCACTGCAGTGAAAGGGAATTTAAA
>VUQG01034797.1:0-12668 GCA_015106755.1 Etia nguti
AAAACAAAAAAAAAACCACCCCCCCCCCCCCCCCAAAAAAAAAACAAAAAAACAAAAAACGAGTGTATGATTCACAGAGGGTAATCACCGAGGTACTCTCATTATTTATCCTCTTTCTAAGGGGGATGCCCTTGAACAGTACTCTTCTTTGTGTTCACTGCTTTATCAGTAAACCATCAACTCTCAGAGTCAATTCACTGGAATTGCCGCACAAGAACAAAATCAGCTGTAAATGCCAAACCAGCTCTGCAGCACTCGTTCGACCCTTCAGGAACATCCACATCACCTGCCCACGAAATGACGCACGCCACCTCAAGAAACTGCGCTGCAGGCAGAGCGAGGAGCGAGCCACTTCAAGTCAAACTGACTCAGACTGGTAGGTGGGAGACAGCTAATGGATGAGAGTGACGCGGGGTGGCAATGGCCGTGTTCTTTACTAAGAATACAAATTAGTGCTGGCACTGAGAGGCACAACTGAGCATCACTGAAGGAGTTGCCATGGTATCCATTTCCGCCGTGGCCTCAATGGTCGCCATCAAGACAAAGCTTTTGTGCTTGTCATAGGTTACGTCAGCCTGGGTTTTATCAGCTGACCTAATAAAACCGCCACCCCCCCGGCTCTCCTCCTGACACGGGTTCCCACCGAACAGCTTTCACAGACGTAAATGCTGCCTGTGTGTGTTTCACGGGGTAACAGAGCAGGGCAAGGTGGAGTGGAGTGGAGGGAGGTTTGTTTTAGTGTTTGAATTAAAGCTTAAAGGCCTGTAATTAGCACATTAACAGACTCACTGGATCCGAGAAATGTGCTGGATGCTTTACATCATCCGTAGGCGTGAGAATAACTGTCATTTTCACACCAATTTGTCACAAAAATAGGGACGAATGTCTCGTCCAAGTACCCAAATTCATTACAGTGGTCACTTTAATATCAGCCGTGTCTTGTTTTTAGTGTTTTTACATTAATTCCACTATCCCTAAAACAGGCCAACTCCAGCAGCCACCAGTGAGCAGCCAATAAAGACAGACATCCATCATCTTCACCAACTAAATTACCTTTGCTGTCCCATTCATCACACCATTACATGAGCATGCAAAAAAAGTAGAAAGATATTAAAATGACAAGTGTGTCAGCTGGTACTGACTGATGACACTTTAAATCACTCCACCACTGATGTGCCTGACCACTGAAGGTGGCGACCAAAAAAAGAAAATAAATTTTGGTTTTTATCTTAGACTTGAAGCTCAGGAACAAAGTAAGCACAGAGTGCCTAAAAATATGTTGAAAAAAATAAATAAATCAGGCAGCACGTCTAATTATATAATGAGATATAGGCTTTACATCTCCCTGCATAATAAAGCTCGCTCTGTGCGATCAGGGACTACTCCACTGATGTCATATCTCTCCCCTATGTGACCATCATCATGCCTGCACGGGCGCTGAAGCGTCGGCCATTCAGCATTCCAACAGGCAACGTCATGTGAAATCTGATTAGGCTGCAGAAACACAGTGGCATGTATTGAGAGGCTAACAAGGGCAGATTGTCTCTCGGTGGGCATTCACCAATTACACACTCTCACAGAAAGAGGAACTATATATAGGACACATTTAGAGCACATAGTGGACTATAACTTGTGGAATATTTGTGAGTAAAGGAGAAAAAACCCTCACATAGGGAAAGAAATCCTTTGAAAGGAGCAGAGCCCCCCTGCAGTGATGGGTCTGCGATGACCTGCTGTTACATAACTACAATGGTGGAGCTCAGACACAGTAGCCAGGGAGGCAGCTTTCTAACCCAGTGGTTAATTAGAGCTTTAAAACAAAACAAAACAAAGAGCAAAAAAACAGAACAGGCATGTCTGCTTAAAGCCCCCCAATTAGGAGCTGTTTCACAAGAGCTGCTCCAGAGACGAGGAGAATACAGGGTGTGACTGCTGCTCCAGATCTGGAAGTGACGCTCAAGGTATTCAGCACACCTGTGATGTGACCGTTTCCTCACAAACACCGCAGCGCACGTCACACGAGCCTCCTGGGCAGAGTTCTCAGCTCAGTGTCAACAACTGGCTGCAAAAGGAGGCGACGCCACCTGATATTTCTCTATTTCTTAGAGTCCTGTCAACCACAAATAAACCCCCACAAGCACCTGAGATAAGGCGGCTTCACCGCAGCCCAAAATATGACATCACATCCGTTTCACCTTCTTGGTTAAAAGGGGAAAATAAGAATGATGGGTTTGAGACCACCCCAAATCACGTGGATTAATCAGTGCTTTTTGATTCACAGAGTAGTGTATTCTGGGAGCCAACAGCCCTGCCTGGATGTTCCAGCTGTGTTCCAGCTTTAATGAGCAGAATTAGGACGCTGCTGTTCTCCCTCAATTCTGCCCTTTCTCTTCTGTGATCCCGAGGCAGGTGTAGCAGTAGATGACTTGCAGAAACCATAAAATAAAATCTAATTTGACACAATACTAGTCTGAAAATATGATGAAAACACAATGAACACAGCTGCCAAGTGATGTGTCCTAAACAGGGGTATAATATAAATAGACCGCACCTGGGATACAAAAGACAATATATCAAAAATATTACTTCGAATGGCTTAAGATTGATTGGGAAATGATATAATGCACATCATTTGTCTTTGCTTTCCCGTACAACTAATACTACATGCTCAGAGACATGTACAAATCCTGCCCAAATATAACCTTATATTTATCATATTTTTCATATATTCGAGGCTATTCTGCACAGGCTGCTCACACATATTATTAAGAGCACTGACAGGGAGAAGAAAAATCATATTTAAATGGCTGTCACCCCTCCCCACACACACACACACACACACACACACATACACAGGCCTATATGAATTACAAAATGTATAACCTGACTAATGCTCTCATCCAACATAACATGCTGTGTATTTGTGTAT
The DNA here is from genome assembly GCA_015106755.1 of Etia nguti. NCBI lineage: Eukaryota > Metazoa > Chordata > Actinopteri > Cichliformes > Cichlidae > Etia > Etia nguti. Next base: position 2,930 of record VUQG01034797.1, read on the forward strand.
TGGCGGGTGTGTCTTTATATATCATCTACCTGCTCCATCGTCCGGCTCCAGGCCCGTCTCCGTGTCCACTCCACACACAACAAAATAGTGGGCGAAACGGCAAGAAGCCGATCCTGTGGCGGCGGCGGTGTTCATCCTCGACGCGTTGTGGTGACGGTGTAACACAGCTCCGTTTACTTCTGCTTAATGCTATGGGTGTTCATAGCTGGCTCTGTTTTTTTAATCTGAAATGCTCGAGCCTCCCCGCTGCGCGTCCCAATCCGCACCCACTGATCCGCGCTGTGACTCTGATGGAGTCAGGGTGATCCGGCGATGGTCATCCAGTTTGTTCAGAGGGGGAGGAGGCTGTGTTGAGACAGGCAGGCAGGGAGAGAGGGAGACAAAGGCTTAAAAGCATCCGCGTCCCCAGCTAAAGTCTGCGTCATTTTCACAAAGATGTTTACGAAATTCATCTGTAGCGCAAAACAGTCAGTCTCATAGATCATCAGGGTTCTCATTTATAATGATTATTTTTGTCTGTGGAGACGATTGCAATTATTTATTAAAGAAATGCAGATCACAAGCAGGATTTTAAAGAAAACTCTGAAGAAAAGAAATTAAAACGTTTTCGACATTTTGGATAAAACTCCCATTACCGTAATACTGTGAAAACGGTCGTGCGCCCTACAGCTGGCTGTGGATTTGCAGCAGCCTTCTAAAATCTGAGAAAACATTTTAGACCTCAGCGTTTCATTGGAAGTTTTTATGGGAAGTTCGTGTTGCCAACTTTAGGCATGGAGCTTGGAAGTCACGAGCTTATTTTACCAGTCAGAGGATGACTAATGACTAATGCATGATTGGATTTTTTGTGGGAAATGTAGGCTCAAATGGTTCTGGTGCTTGATCCCTGCTATACTAATTAGTATAGCAGTCGACATGCTAACTAATAGATAAATAAATACATAGTTGCGTTTGATTTAAAAGCTGCAGTTAATGTAGGAATAAGTAACAGCGCAACAATAAGTGACCTCGGCTTCTTTTTAAGATTAATCAACTTGATGCATTTTTGTTTATAGTGTCCTAAAAATGTGATTTTATGAAAATAAATATAAAAATCCTTTCTTACACAGATCTGTTTTGGTTGGATGGATGCCGCCTGAGCCAGACAGTTACAGGAACACTTAATTCATGTTTGATTAACAAATAAAGACACTTGCCAAAAGTCATTAATCACTAACTGAGACCCATTGCTAGATAATACTTCACACTCTTCCCTGAGACACAGGCACTACAGACACCATAAGTCATCCACAACATTTAGAGCCTAACCATCAGCAGTCACAACGCTACTGAACTCAAACTCATTATCTCTATTAGTCTCCATACTTCCCAGTTTCACATACCTCCCCAGGTATAAATGATTAAATGGAGTATGGACTTCATTATCTTGTGTCTGCAGTGTATATTTTATTCTGATGCTTTACTTTTTTAACTTGTCTGTTGTGAGATCTCAAACTTTACACTCCATTTACTTTAAGTCAGAGTTGGTGGAGATCATAAAAGTCTTTAACCTGTGCTGAAGTCAGGGCACATCCTGTGTGCTCCAGCTCTCTGGTGCATGTTTACCTCTGTAAAAGATACTGCCATTTCTTTATGTTTAGTCTGGAGACCATAAAAAAAGATACAAATACGCATTTTGGTTCTTGGCCATTGACAGATTTACAGACGGCATCAATTTTAGCGTCTGGTCACTGACGCACTAACGGCTTGAGAAGCAGTGAGTGACGTGACACATTCAGGTTTCTCCTTGGCGTGTTAAAAGACTTTGGCAACAGCATTTTTTCTGCGATCTACCAACCCGATGAAAATGAAAACACTGTTCATGCTCAGGCACGAAGGTTGACAATCTGATTTTTACATTCTTTATTCAAAATTTCATCCAAAACAAGAGGACAGAAAAAAAAAAAAAAAGTATTTACCATGTTGGGTATTTATTGAACCATTAAAACAGACAAACATATGTTCCATTCTATAGGCAAAACGCTTAATTAAATAAATAATAATAATCCAGGTCACAAGTAAATCAACCTCCTACTCCACATGTCTGGTAAATCCTATTCGCCTGAGATATATTTAGTTTTGGGTTCAATAAAATCAGTGTCTAAACATTTACACACACACACACACACACACACACAAAAAAAAAGTGCAGCATTTCAACACACCTGGACTGACCCATGCAGTAAAAATCCGCATTTATCATCATCTTCTGGGATCACAGTTACATTTTTCATGCACGCTCAACCTCTCGGGTGAGTCTGTCTCTTGCAGCCACTCTTGTCAGTGCATAGCTTAACATAACAAGGTTTGTATTTAACATTCAATACCATAATATTTTTATTTTATTTTAAATGAGAAACCGCTTTCAGACGATCATCGTGACACCGCTTTGTCAGTCTGACAGCTATTTGTGATACTTGCGGCGGCTGTGGAACAATCGAAGCAGTCCAAACATCCTTTTCCTCTTCTAACTTCCTCCAGCTCCTCCCTCAGGGGGATTTGCAGGTATTTGGAGTCCAGTTCACAGAGTGAGAGAGACATTCAGTGACACCAACACAGCCTGGATCAACCCTTTCAGGCAGCTGTGGTCAGCACATCATTAAAGATAAAAGTTTTCCCCAAGTGGTATCATTCGTAGATGCTTCACAAAATTCAGCTAGCACTTAATACTGGTGGGTCAGTGTCTCGACTTCAAAGTCTTCTTGACACACTGAACCCCTCTAAATTTCAGTGATAATCCCGTAGGTTAAATTCACTTTGGCCTGTCTAAGAATCACAACACCCTGCTTCTTAAACTAAAAACTGAGCTAAAAGTCTCTCTGAACCATGGCGGGGGGGTGGGGGTGTAGTGCACAGGTTCACGCTGTAGGTCATACTAAAACAGTCTCTAGAAAACTTTTGGCAGTGGTGTTGGATTCAGAATTTTCACCTGGAAAGTAGCTTCAGAGATTATTTTTGTTTTTTTTATTCTTAGGGGAAGTTCTCAGAAAAAAAGGGCACCATGGATATTTTGGAAGGAAAACAGGCTCTGGCAGCAGGAAAAACAGGAAGTGGTGGCCTGTTTGCACTCCACTGAATAAAAGGGTTCCTCCTGCTTCCTGCTCCCTTATTGCCCATCAATTAATTGCAGTGTTAGATGCTAGAAATGAGGGAAGAGTGGCCAGTGAAGTAGAACAGATTATGTAGCTGTGTTTGAAAATACAGATTCAGGGAACGCTGCAGATATGGAAGGAGTGTAAGCAGTGCATCCACACTTACACGTGAATTATACTTCTGCTTCCGATCTACGTCATAACTGGAGCCCCATTTTAATCCTACACTGCAAACTTCTACATAACCTGATGTGCACCTCTCGAGAAATGTAACTACACGTCGGGTCAACGCAGACCACAATCACTTAAATGGCGTGGAAGGTTGAGGTTTAGGGATAAAAGGAGTGTCCGGTTACTATGCAAGTTGGTGCACACATTTCCCAGAGATCTCTAAATCAAGCTTTAGGCTACACATAGCCTACTCTTCTAAAAGATTAATGGCAACTTACATACAAGTTAAAAGGGGAAATGTGAAAGGTTGGTGGCTTTGGAAGCATAATAGGATGCAAGGAAGGAGGTCTACGTCAAGATACGGGCCACCTGGGCCTGGATCTCTCCATCTGGGTGCGAAAGCAGCTGAACCAATCTGCCGTGGAGCTGGGAGGATTCGTCTAGCATGACCCGGAAGAGGCAATCCTGTTTCCGCCTCAGTTCATCGGCCACTTGGGCCGATGGCCTCCAGGCCTTCAGGTTCCCTGCAAAGGTCAGCAGACGGAGAAGCACCGAAGGGGCTGTTCGTTCATCAAATAGCAGCACCACGGAAGCCGGCGCCTGGGGGTAAGAAAGCAAAGAAAAAGATACAGAAATAGAATTTCTAATAAGACTGCCAACTGCAATTCTGTTCCTTCTGATGGCCTCTTAACACTAAGCTGCACGGTGCTTGCTCAGTCCCTGTGTAGCACGAAAATATGCAAACCTTTTCATGAAGACGGTCAGATAAAGGCTGGATTTTAATTTCCTTTTGGTCTTACCTGAGCTTGAACGATGTCATCCATCATATCTGGGTTCGATGACAAATTCACGAGGACTTTCAGAGTCTGAACCTGAAACAACCAGAGCAGCTTTTACCTATGGCACATATATTCATGTTAAGATTTAAAGATTATTTCATTCTTATAGCTTTTAACAATCTGTTTATGGGAAGCGAAAGAGCTCAAGCCCAAAAGTTGCAAACCTGTAAGGCTTCATTGCTCACGACCAGCAGGGACAGTAAAAGAGTAACGGATTCCTTCAGCAAGTGTTGATGTTTGTCTGTTACTGAAAGGTTTGTGAGAAGCCGCAGAGCACCGAGCTGAAGGTCCGAGTTCACTGGTGACATCTCAATGAGTTCCAGCACTTGTGGAACATAAACCTGGGAGATGGGATGAGGTTATCAGTAAAATACATCTCCCAAAAAAACTCACAGCTATATAAAACAAATATAAACAAGAGAGCTGCTTCTCTACTCTACTTGAGCATTCAATGCACTTTATACAACTCATTCACACACATTCTTTTCTACATAAAAAGCCTCTTTTCCACTAGTACCTACTCGGCTCGGCCTTGGTCATTTTCCATTACAATTGAGTACCGCTTATGTGCGTGGGGTCGTTACAGCATCATGGCCAAAAGTTTCGTGACATGTTCTGTATGCGACACAATCACAACACAACAATGAAGGACATTTTAAAAACTCTTGTTGCGGCGTTATTAAAAAAATTAAAAAAAATAAAAAATAAATAAAAAATGCGGTTTCGATTTCTGTGAAGGAGTCGCTCTCATGACTCGTTGAATGATGCCCTTGACTGGCCAATCGGTGGCATGCAGTTTTTTTGACGTTACATTTTCAGATTGACTCAGCTCACTCGTAACTTCAGCCGAGCAGATACTAACAAAGTATCTGGTACCAGGTACTATCACCTAATGAAAAACCCTAAAAAATGCATTGAGTTTAACCAAGCCGCAGACATACTAATGGAAAAGGGCTACGAGTGCTGATGATCGAGCAACTCGGGGACCAGCATCTTGCCCAAGGATGCTGTAGCATGCAGACTGGAGCAGCCAGAGACTTGCCATTTTGCTACTCACACCAAGATGAGTCAGCTTGTCATCAAATATCCAAATAAATATCCATAATAACAGCTTACAGATTAAGGGATGACAAACCAGAGACTTTTTGTATTATTATTATTGCTAGCAAACTTTAAATGTAAAGGAAACATACTATGCTACTGTCCAACTCCACATTTTTATTCTTAAACTCTGTTATGGCAGCAGTTGTGTGGGGCTTCTGTGTTCACAATCAGAGCTGTGTGCTTAAGGTATCTCTCTCTCAAAGAGTAAGAAATCCCCCACTCTTTGAAATCGATCCAAGAGTAGGAAAAAATGTCTGGAGTCTTTAAAGCTACCAGAAACCTAAACCTTTGACTCACAACAATTACCCGCTACATACTCTGACCACATTATTTGAAATTCTGACTATGTTCAATATTAGCATCGACCATTGTAACAGTATGTTATTTAAGAGACCAAGTGACTTTGAATGTGACATGGTTGTTGATACCAGAGGGGATAGTCTAAGTATGTCAGAAACTGTTGATTTACTGGGATTTTCCACAGAAAAATCATTTCTAGGGTTTAGAAAGAATAGTCCAAAGACGACAAAATATCCACTCAGCAGCACTTCTTTTGGGCGAAAATGCCTTCCTGATGTCAACGGAGAATGGTCAGACTGCTTCAAGCTGATAAGAAAGCAGTACCTCAAATAACCACTTGTTACAATCGAAGGTAAGCAGAAGAGCATCTGTATGGGCAATTTGCACGGGCTCAAGAGTGGATAAAAGAAGACTGTGATCATCAGACCAGGTAACATTTTTACAATGTACCCATCTTTCTACTTCCAGTACGATAATGTGCCATGTCACAAAGCTCAAATCTTCTCAAACTGGTTTCTTGAAAATGACAATGACTTCACTGTACTCAAATGACCTCCAGAGACACAAGATTTCAATCTAGTAGAGCATCTTTGGGATGTGCAGCTTACATATCTGCACCAAATGTGTAATTCTATCATGTCAATATGGCCCAAAACCTCTGAGAATCGTTGCCAACACCTTGTTGAGTCTCTGCCATAAAGAATTAAAGAAGTTCTAAAGGCAGCAAAATGTCTGTTGTGTGTGTGTGTGTGTGTGTGTATGTATATAACAGAAAATAAGAAAAATCACAACAGACCACCTTTAATGACTTGCTTATCTTTTTTGGAAATAACTTTTTTATATTCTAGATCCATTATTCACTTCATGTTTAACACAACAGGATACAAGTTAAATTATTATTGAGATTTTCTTACCATTTTTTGCTTTACTTTGGTAGCAACATTCATTTGCCATTCATGCCGATCACTACTTCTTTCGGCTGTTCCTTATACCGGTCAGTACAAGAGATTATGTGCATCCTCTATCACACCAACCCTCTGCATATTTTTCACCACATCTTTGAACCTCCTCTGTGATTTCTCTCTTTTTCTCCAGCCTTGAAACTACATATTTAACAACCTTTGTCCATTTCCACCAACCCTCTTCTGCACATGCCCAAACCATCTCAGCCTCACCTCTCTAACTTTGTAACTGCTCAACCTGAGCTGTCCCTGTGATGTATTTAATTCTGTTCATCCTGGTCACTCCCAATCAGTGGGACTGCCTGTTCTCATTACTCACCTCACTTGTGTGCTGTCCTTTGCTTTGGATGTTTGACCCTAGGTATTTAAACACATCCACATTCACCATCTCTGCTCCCTGCATTTTCATCCTTTCACCGGTCTCTCTCTTTCATTCACACGCATGTATGGCAAAAACACATCTTAAGAGGAAATGAATATACAACAAACATACCTTTATTTGTTCCTGGTTCTGGATGTTCATACAGAGGTTATTTAAAGCGTTCAGAGTCTGCACCCTAACCTCAGGTGCAGGATCAGAAAGGAACCCAGCTATGATATGAATCCCTTCAAATTCCCGTATTAGATTCTGAGGGATTAATAGAGCAGAAAACAACATTAAAGTCAACCAATAACTGCTCCAATCTATACATTTATGATACAGTAAATTTACTGTACCTGATTCACAGTGAAGGCAGCACTGTTTCCTAATGTAAGAAGAATCCGACACCTGTCTGAGGGATTACTGCTGGTCTGCAGACAGGACAGGAGCATTTTCAAGTGCTGTGGCTCCAGGTTGTCAGGGGACTGGTGGATGATGTCCCCTATAAAGTATAACAACACAAAGATGAGAGTATGGATCAGTTGTAGCCCTTTTCTTTTTTCCTTTAGATTCAAAAGCTTATTTTAATTTATCCAAATCCGAAGATGATGAAATACAAGTTAACAGTGAACAAAATTATTTGAAGATTTTTCTGGAATATTCAGATTTAAATAGCAGCTGTGATTACAGTCCAGCTTTAAGGGCTCTGAGGTCCTTACCTGATGCCGTATCTGCTGGTCGGGGACAGATAACATCCAGTCCGGACACTCTGGCCAGCAGACTCCCCGGTTGTATCTTCACTTCACTTTGCTGATTGCCTTTAACCCCAGGATTCTCACCTGTGGGATTTTTCTTGTTCCTCTTGAAACTAATAAGTTTGTATATGCCATAAGAGGCTCCAGCTCCGGCAACTAATCCTAACAAAGCTTTCATGTTGCCGAACCTGGGAGTTATATCGCCCATGCTGCTAGCTGCTGTGTCTTTAGCTAAGCTCTGCTAGCTGGCTAGCGTTAAGCTACACGTTATGGATAAATCATTTACCTCACTCGCGAACAAGTCAAGTTTTTTTAGTTAGCTAAAACTAACGACACCCCATCGAAACCACAATGAAGCCAAGGCAAATCCGTTTCAACAGATTCATCATTCTAAAAAGTGGAGAAGTTTGCAGACAAGCCACAGTTGTCAACAATTATCCGAGTCGTTATTGAGGCCAGCTTGGGGTGGCCAAACAAATCTTTCGCTGCGTGACTGATATAGCTTTGTATGTCATAAAAGAGTGTGTTATAATTTGTCTGAATATAGCGTTATTTGTGAAACTTTTAAAAGGTGTTAAAATAACCAGGAAGAAAGCGAAAAACCGCGAGCAAACATATCGTATCTGACTCTGTATATTACCGTTAATAATTTCTGCTGCGCACTAGTTGTCCAACACTTAACCGGACTTAAGGTTTACTTGATCCGTTACCTGGCAACAGCGGATCGTCAAACGAGATTACGACCTTTTTTTAGTGTATAAAGTAAAATAAATAAAAAAAATAAAATAAAAGGAGCATGAGTGTAGCTTTTTCTCAGATAAGATCCCCCCCCCCCAAAAAAAATTCAGAATTATACAACAATAAAAAAATAAAAAATAACATTACCTTAAAAAGCATAACGTTTGTGCAAAGAGCACAACACATCTAAGATGCAACAACCTGGATTTTGTAAGCAGCTCTCTACTTGTATCAGTTTTGCTTTTTACTTTTTGGTCCATTAGTAATTTTAATCTGGAATATCACATTTGAGTTTCAGAAATTCAGATTACCCACCAACAACCTTATCAAAGTCATTGTCGCATATTCATATAATCCAGCCTTATAAAGTAAAACAGTTCTCACAGCTTATCTTCTTTCATATTTATGACTTTAGAATTTCAGAGACTGAAGCTTTTCAAGATTTTCCTTTGTGACAAATGGCAAACATATGCTGGTGAAGAAAATTGATGCATTCTGATCATTTTACTTTCAAAAGGAAGCCATTCTTTCATATATGACTCACTGGCAATGATAAACATTGGACAACACAAGTTCAGATCACCCACCACCAACCCCCCGCTGATTGTAGAAGATGATATCCCAATTTATTTTACTTTTACGGGCTTTAATGACAGCTTCATGTATGTCATGTTGAAGCAGTACAGTTGATCATTTCCAGGCTGTGCACTGGCACGTAGACCCCCGGCTTTTCTTGAAACGAACACACGGTGGCTCACTTTCTCTTAATTTTAGCCCTTACTCCTAACCCCTGAAGTCATGTTAGGCCACCAGATGAGGTCCAGAGAAGATCAAGTTCATATTCCCCCGCCCCCTTTCACCCACACTTCAACGTGTTTCAAGCACATGCAAACAATGAATCATTTGTTGCTTGTTTAAATTGCCCACTAATGTTCTTTTCAAGTGGCTTTAATTAGGTTGTCTTGATCCTTAAGTTAATATTAAAGTGACTTTCAAAAGCAAGACTTCAGCTACAGCCTTAATGGGATCTGTTTTAGAAGCGGGTTCAACAAACTCCGAGTTGATTAACTCTGAGCTGTTAAACTCTGGGTTTGTGGTTCTAGAAAGTTCAATCAGCTGAATATGTTCAGCTCAAGTTAAGCCTGTGCATAAGCAGTGAAAAATAGCCATCATTAGCAGAGCTCCAGTACCGGGATTCACCATGGCAACAGGCAAAGAGCAGAGCCTCCATGTATTCGCTGGACTGAGGAATATGAATGCGTCTTAATGTAGAGGGAGACTTCTCTAAAAAAAAAAAAAAAAACAACAACAACAAAAAAAAGAAAAACAGAAGTCAGCATCATCCACTCATAAAGCAGGAATCCTACCACATTTTAGT
>VUQG01034797.1:12688-27366 GCA_015106755.1 Etia nguti
CTGGCCCAAGCTCCCTTGTCTGGCAACTGCAAAAAAAAAAAAAAAAAAAAAAAAAAAAAAAAAAAAAAAAAAAAAAAAAAAAAAAAAATAAAAAACCACAAACAAAAAAAGAAAAACAGAAGTCAGCATCATCCACTCATAAAGCAGGAATCCTACCACATTTTAGTTTTGTTATTTACTTGCAGCCTGATGTGAACCAAATACAGATGCAAGCAAACGAACATGTCTGGATTAAAAAATTTTCATTTAAAAATGATGTCTGACTGTGAACCTATTGCAGTATAAATTACAGACAGAATACAATCAGACCATCTACTGCCAGGATTTAAAAACTCATTTTAAATATTTAATCCTGTTTTAGAACCATAAAGTCAATTCAGACTGATCTTCACACCAATATTTACATCATCTCCAACATGATGCCAACTCTAAAATAAGTGCAGACGACCTATCAGACAGTTACAGCTGCTTTTCTGTCAACAAAGTTAAATGTATATACACTGTAGAATTTATTCTGGACTGCTAATATATCCAGCAAACTGTTTTTATCCTTACACTGATGATTTATAATAAGGACTACTATCAAATGTGTCAATCAAGACAAGTCAAAATTGTAACACTTTACACTTATGGTTCTTACTGAAATAGTCGATGTAGGTAGAAGAACAGGAAATTGATTTGCAGCTGAAGACCAATCCTATTACAATAAATCTATAAGTTTTTAGGTGTTAAAGAATGACCATTAACATTACGAATACTTCTATGTCCATAGACCACTTGTCAGTAATGTTACCTGTAAATAAAATCCAGACATTGGAAAAGTAAAGCATTCATTTGACAAAAATAATAATAATTTTAAAAAAAAATATCTTGAAAGCGCTTCTGTGGACCTAAAGCTAAGCTTGATTTCATGATCAGAGTCACCTGCACTACTTTAATACACATTCTGGATGCATTTTAGATGCAACATCTTATATTCTGAAGCTGTACTGGCTCACATGATCCTGGAGAAACTTTGCAATATCCAGCAGACGGTCTGCAACAGTAGTTTTAGTATTAGAGGTCAATACGCTTATGAAATCAAGCTGTCAGGTAAATAAAGAGCTCCCTCTTCTGTGGAGCCAGCTCTGTTTTGATTCAAGAGACAGACACGCCCTCTACCTTTAAGATTAGAATTAAAACTTTCCTTTTTGATAAAGCATATAGTTAGGGCCTGATCAGGTGACTCTGAATCCTCCCTTAGTTGCACTGCAACAGGCCTAGGCTGCTGGGGGCTTCCCATGATGCACTTCTTCACTCACCGTGTTTATACAACATTTTGCATTTAATTATTATTTATTCATCTCTGGCTGTCTATCACAGCGTGTGTTTTGTCCCATCTTCCTTTTCTCACCCCCAGTTGCGGCAGATGGCCAACCCTCCCTGAGACCGGTTCTGCTGGAGGTTTCTTCCCGTTTAAAGGGAGTTTTTCCTTTCCACTGTCTCCAAATGCTTGCTCAAAAGGTGGTCGTCTGATTGTTGGGGTTCTCTCTTTATTATTGCAGGGTCTTAATGTTACAGTGTAAAGCACCTCAAGGCAACTGTTGTTGTGGTGCTATATAAATAAAATTAAATTGAAATTTTTTTAAATCATTAATTCAGAAACACAGGGGGAACCTGCCTACTGAATGCATTACACTTTCATACAAGACTGATACAGATGTTTTAAAGTTGAATAAGGTCAGTCTAGTTTCGGTGCTCACTTTTAGTATCTACTCAGTAATGCAATGATCTTTTTCCTATTTAAAAAGGACAGATTTCCAGGACAGCAGATGTGTTCATAGACAAAAATACTACAACATTTTGGTTTTCATACCTTCAAAAACATGTTCATCATTCTTCCCGGTCCTGCACATTGAGTTGTCGTGTCCTTTCATTCACGCCATCTTCTAACCAGTCTCCATTGATTGCTATTACTCTTCCCTTGCACCGTACGGGGTGTGAAACAGACCTTTGACAGATATGCTACTGCCCGTGTGAAGCGGTTTTTGGATTTAATGTATGGATTTAGAGATGATGGAGATGCATTACGGGACTCTTGAGGAGGAAGGCTTTTTGTGTTCCTCTTAATGACACACTTAGGCATCAAACCTGTAGGTTTAGGCAGCTGTTCAGAAGGCCAGTTGGCCAAGTGTCTGGGCCGTCTACTCACACTGGCTCGAGGCATATGCCTGTTTGGTTGCATGAAAGGCTGTAAACGTTCAGCCCTCACAGTTTGCCTTTGTGGTTTAGAAAATGAACCCAGTGTGTTTCTTACTCCATAAGATGCGAGCCCACTCTGGGGTGGATTTCTCAATCTATTGTAATGTGGTTTCTGAAAGGCAGAAAGGAGATTTTGATTGTAGAGGTTTGAATTCTCATGTTTTGCTTGAGCATTTAGGACGAAGGGAACAGCACTGACTTTCTGGTGTCCGAGAACAAAACTCAAGGGTTTGGCGGTAAACATCCAGTTAGCTCTGTCCATCTGTTTTTGCTTAAAATGAGGAATTTGCGGGTATTGTGGGCTGCTTTGATAACCCATGTGACCTCTACTCCACTGGGGTAAGGGGTCATTAAAGCTTAAAGAGACAGCACCACTTGATGGAGGCCAGTGGACGTTGGGAGCAAATTTTACAGTCCTTAACTCTTTCCTCTCAGTGGGTTGACGCGCCTGGACGAAAGCACCTATTCTTGTCTTGTATTTGGGCCAATAATGCTGCGTGGAGGGGTGATGCTTTTTACCATAGGAATATACAGATGGTAGGTTTTTTGCAGGTGGGACATCAGTTTTTGCTCTGTGGAAGTCTTTAGTGAGTTCAAAGCCACCAGGTGGTCTCCAGTACCCCATTAAAGGATCACTTCTGTGAGAGGCATGTACTGGATTTAGCATATCTTTCCAATAAGGTGTTAAATTTGAGGTCTTACTTGAATACTGGCTGAAATCTTGAGATGGGCTGTTTGCAGGGTTCACAGGGGGTGCAGTCACATGTTCACTATAGGAAGAACCCTGCCTGTGAAAGGAGCTGGGGGGAAATTGTGTTTTTTCTGGTGGTTTGTATCGTTCTGACTCCACACTCATAGATAAGTCATTGTTTCCCCGAGGAAAACCGTGCGCCAAATGTCTTGAAGCAAGACCTGTGGCTGCTAAATGATCGTGTGGGTAGAAAGTGGTGCCCGGCCTAAATTTTTGGTTGTCATAAACACTGGAAGAAATGAGACTTGCAGAGGAGTCGACAGGATCAGGGAAAGAGAGGCGTTTATTTGGCGTTTGGTAGTTGGCACCTTCTTCAATCCAATCGTTATTTTTCCTGCTTTCACCAGAGGCAGTGCCTCCTTTTTCAGGAGTTGGTCTATAGTCCATGGATGTTCCGAGATTTTTCATTTTTTCCCGTGCGGTTTCAAAATGTCTACTCAAGTCACTTCCTGGTACTAAGAAGGAACCCTTCATGTTTTCTATAAACTCCTTTAAATGACTCATTGTGGGGAAAGCGACACCCTTCACAGGCTCCTGCGTGTATCCCCTCACTAAAAGGTCAAAGGGATGGTGATAACCAGACTGCTCATTTTGCCCTATAAGAGCAGCAGAAGAGGCCCCGTGAAACTTATCAGGCTGGCTTTGCTTCATCTCAGCGGTAGCATCCTGTCCTTTATCATAAGTAAATGCTTCTGGCTGAGGGAAAACAAAGCTTTGCCGTCCAACATTCTCATTGTTTGTATTTAAAGATTGTCCGGAATGAAATCTGCTAGAGGTTTGCGGGCTCTCATAGAGATAGTAGCCATGTGCAGTACTGTAACCTATCAGGAAATAAACATCACATTAAACTCGTGGTCGGTTATGCAAATAAAGAGTACTGAAACTCTTACCTTCTTTAGGAGGAAAGCACAAGCAGCTATACAACAGAGTGCAAAGCCAGGAGAGCCTGAAAGGGGGAAAAAAAGAAGATTGAAATACTAAAAATATAAAAGAACCGAAAATAAAGTGACACTTTAATTTACCTGAATGGAAGAGCCATGAGGGTGAGTTCAACCACAGAGTCTACCTGGAGCAGAATAATGACTAGAGCTACTAACCAGCAAAATAATCACTCATGCTCTGAGTGAAGGCACAGTGGCAGGAAAGGTGCCAGAGGGGACACAAAACCTTCTCACATTCTGCTTCCACTGATTGCAATCGATGTTATTGAAAGCAGCTGCTACTGAGTTAGCTCTCGCAGGTCCTCAGACTGGTGGTGCACGGTGAATTTGTTCTAGTTACAATTTTAAAATTGCGAAACAGTAACTCAACTTCGGAGAACCCAAAGACTTTCTCTCACTGTTAATAAGTAATAAGTAGGTAAAGTCATCAGGGTGTTCTGTTTCACTCGCCCGGTCTGTGTCAGTACAGCTTTATCTGAAATTATAATCATAATAAACTGTTTTATAAATTATAAATTATATAAATTATTATTTTTTTGTTACTTGATTCCCATCCTTTGTCACTTAAGGCTGGCTCCTGACAGCCTGCCTCCCTGTTCGCTGAATTAATGATGAGCTGTGTTTCTTGTTGGGTGACAGGAAGTGGAAGAGGTTCATTGCACAGAGCAAGAGAGATACCCTGGAGCTGACTTCGCAGATGGACTTGACAAAAAAGCATTTTGAGAGGAAATGCCAGCAGGTTGCACTTACCAAACTGTTGAGCTGGGTCAAATTACACAAGAAGATGAAAGCTGGTAGGTCAACATTTTAGGGTTTCTTTCTGAAGAAATTATACTGAGGTCTGCTGGGGTTTTTTTTTTTCGCTCCCTCATGTACAAAGCCAGAGAAAACACTCACTGAGGTTAAGAAATTTGCCAGACTAAAAGCCATGCTCCCATGGTGTATCCTCCCACTGCTGTGACTCATTTGTCCCTGTGCACCTTTTTACTTATATTCTTAACTCAGCTACTATAAACCAAAATTGTCTTTGGATTTATGATTGATTGGATTAGTTGGTTGGAGTCAATACTCTTTTGCAGAAATGTATATTTTCTTCAGTTAAAAATGAATGAACACTCCAGCTCTCACCGAGAAACTGGAGACCCCTGTAAATGCTAGATGCCTCAGCCTTAAGTGTATCACTGCTCCATGGTGTAAAGATAAGACTTGAAAGGGACAGAAGACTACTTCAAAACTGAATTAACACTTTTTTATCTTGTGTGTGTGTGTGTGTGTGTGTGTGTGTGTGTGTGTGTGTGAGAATTTTCCCTTGATGTCACAAGTGGGATTTACTGAAATGGACAACAAGCATGAACAAGAGTGAAAAAGGAGGTGATGCACACTCTGTGCTCCCAAGCACCCTCTTAGTGAAGGTAGATTCTCTTACAAAGAGCAGCCATTCATGTCTCAGTTTCTTTGTATTTAGCCTGGAGTTTGTACACAGAAAGATGATGGCAAGTCTGTTTTTTTTGTTTTTTTCCCAAGCTGCAACAGCTCCTTGCTCTCTGAGCAGTCAGCGATGAGCTCAGATATCAGTTACATAACTCTTTAAATAGACTCCACTGTAAACATACAGTCTACTCTCTTTGAGGGTATTTGATTAAAGTCACTTGCAGATCATTTTCCTTTAATCTAAATACATACCAGAGTGTGCGCGTGTATACACACTTACAGGCCACTTCATTAGGCACACCTGTTCAACTATCTGTTAATGCAAATATCTCACATGGCAGCAACTCAGTGCATTTAGACATGTAGACGTGGTCAGGGCTGAAATTCAAACCGAGTGTCAGAATGGGGAAGAAAGGCAATTTAAATGACTCTGACTGTGTTTATGGTGCCACACAGGATAGTCTGAGCATTTCAGGAACTGCTCATGCACTGCAATTTTCCCACACAATCATCTCTAAGGTTTACAGCGAAAGGTCCAAAAAAGAGAAAATATCCAGCGTGCGGCAGTTCTCTGTGGGGGAAAAGAAAATGTTTTGTTCATGCCAGAGGTCAGAGGAGACTGGCCAGACTGTTTTGAGCTGATAGGAAGGCAGGAGTATCTCAAACAACCACTCATTACAACCAAGTTAAGCAGAAAAGCATCTCTGATTGCACAACACATGGAACCTTACAGCAGACGACAGGTACCTCTCCTGTAAGTTGGCAACAGGAACCCAAGGCTGCAATTTGCACAGCCATTGGCTGCTCTGAGTCTTAATTTCTTCTGCAACACTAACTGCTTGGGCTGCTGCTGCTGCTTGGTACACTCTCTGTACTAACACAGCACAGTTTAAACGCCACAGCCTACTTAGTATTCCCTAGTATTGTTGCTCACTGTCCCTTTATGACCACAGTGTACCTATCTTCTGATGGCTGCTTCCAATAGGACAACACACCACATCACAAAGTTCACATCATCATGTACATGAAACCAGTTTGAGATGAGTTCACTGTGCAGCGTCTTTTGGGATGTAGTGGAACGAGGCGTTTCCAGCATTAAGAATATCTTGAAGGCAAAAAGGGGTATAAGTTAGGTGTACCTAACAAACTGACCTGTGAGTCCATGTATGCATGTATATAACTGTAGGAGCCAACCCTGACTGCACTCACCAGTTGAAGCGTCTGTTTGTGTGGAATTTGTTTCTGTCCTCTGTCGATGAAGAGTGTTTCAGCATGACTATGTTTGGCTTTGGGTGCTTGTTCACATCTGCAGCCATAAAAACGGGCAGAGGTGCCAGCAGACCCTGTCAGAGGGCCAACAACATTAAACAGAAAGCGAGGAAGTTGTATTTATAAATCTGTGGATTTCCATCAAAAATGGTGCCTAAATCCTATGTCCATATTTGTGTATTATCAAAAATATTGTTTTTATTTTAAGTATGCTTCAATGTTTGGTTGAAAGTTTACAAACCTAACTGTAATATATCATCACCTCATACCAACAATATGATAAACCAGACTTTTACTGTAACTCCCTTTAAGTATTCAGAGAAAAGTCAAGTGTCATTTGTCTGCTTCTTTTCCATGTGATCAAAAAAAATTATGATTTGTGATTTTAATCCTCAGATCTTTCAGTACTTAGAATTACAAGACCTGCTAAACTGTGCTGAAGTATGCTGCACATGGAAATCTATCATTCAGTCAGGCGTGTTGTGGAGTCAGGTCTGTACTCAGAGATTACTTCTTGTGTCTAATTTATGATGCTGTTAAAAAGGTTTTACTTTAAATAGCAAGAGTCTGAATGTCCCCTAATTGTTGCTCTTACTAGATCAACTTATCTGTGGCCAAAGACTGGATAACAGACAGCACAGTGAAGAAAATTCTGCAGAGTTACCGCTTATTTGTGACCCATCTTAACCTGCGTGGCTGCACGTCCCTGCAGTGGCCCAGCCTGAGATTTGTCAGTAAGTTTTCTTTGCTGGATTTAAGGTGGTTTATATGCAGGTGTGCAATGATCAATGCAATTTGCATTATGACTATTATTATCATTACCGTAATAATGCATCAAACTAATCAAAATGTTGATCTTTATATATTTGAATTAAAAACACAACACCGATAACACATAAAAGCAACAAAAAAAATAGTTTTTTCATCTGATGCAGACTTTTTGCTTTAAAAATTACAGAACAGGTTAATGAAGACAAAACAAACAGCCTTTAAGGTTCATATTATAACTTGAGTCAGGACAATCTGATGATCTGGTATTTCTGTGGCACCCTCAAGGCGCTCGGCTCCAGCTCCTCCTCCTCCAGCTCTCCCTGTGCTTCCATCAGTGTGTTCCAGAGCTCGGGGTCCGTCTGGTCTTGATCTGGCCTGCTTTGCTGTCTGTCCTTTGGACACTCTCTTTTGTAAGATTGCACATACTCCTCCACGCTCTCCCCAGCGTATTCAAGAGGAGAGTGGCACACCAGGCCTGAAGGACTCACTCCTGGATGGAGACTTAGCCAGTAAACCATGTATTGAATGCTGAAAAAGGCAGGCAGTTTTTAGTTAACTCATCAGCATTTGACTTTGAAAAAAGATGCTTATAAAAATTTGAGCAGAGGAACCCACCTGTAGTCACACACCCAGAGGTTTCCTTCCAGTTTTAAATGTAACAGGAAGTAGAGGTCTTCAAGAACCCCGTACTGGACAAACTTCAGGTGGTTGTTTGACAAGTCCAGCTCCTGGAGATGCAAGAGCCCAGTCAAGGAACCTGAGAGCGAGAGAGAGAAAGCAGGGGTGCATGGGCACAGCCACCGTTAGCTTCTTGACTCTCTCAGTATAAATATATGAAGAGCAAAAGCAGTGCAGTCAAACTTTAATATAAATGCTCAGCCTGTCTTCAGTGTGTGTTTGAATAACTTCAGCACACTGATCACTTTGTCTTCAACCCTCTAAGCTTTCCCCACCATAAATTAAATTATTACAGTATACAGAACAATGGCAGAATGCCCGCTGTCTCTGAAAACACAAAATGGGAAACAGAAGGCGGCAGGAGTTGTATAACTGTTCTTAACCTTTTGACTTTGCATATCCATGTGGTATCCATCACATAAAGAAAGTGGCGTATACACATTTGCAGTTGTGCATGTGGATACAAACCTACTGAGCGCTGTACATACTGTTGTATCCCCTGATTATTATAAAATAGGTGATAATAGCATGCTTACCTTTGTCCAGGTGCTCCATGTTATTATTGCTGAGATTAAGGGTTCTGAGACTCTTCGTGGCATGAAAGTCTCTGGCTTTGAGGTGACTGATCGAATTATGCGACAGGTCGATGTGGACAACGTTGTCAGGGATACCTGAGGGCACCTCAGTTAAACCTGAGCATAAATAAATAGAGAAAAAGCTTTATCCACATGTTAAGTTCATGTCACATGCTACATGGATTTTTCATGCATTCAATTCAAATTGGTCAAACCCAAAAGTGCTCCAAGAAATCAGCACAAGTTCCATTACTGGATGATTAGTAACCAAAATGTAGCGCAGAGACAAATTGGAGTTCTGTTTCTATCCAGAAAGTGAGTTAAACAATAAAATCCAGGCTTCGGGCCAGCAGGATGATAGTAGTACATCTGATTTAGTCCATTTTTGGATGCACTACAAATGGTTTTCTATTTTTAATAGGCCTGTTCTCAAAAATGAGCCAGATGTTGGCTTTCTTTTCAAATTTATAAGGTGACAAACTCCTATAAAGTGATAATATAAGAGGTTAAGTAAGCACATATTTGCAAAACCACACGCGCATGTTTGTTTGTTTTATGTCAGGCTGTGAAAATTCTTTGAGTGAGTTGTTTTTGTCATTCCAGCCAAGCAACAGCAATATTTAATCATGAGCATACGCACTCTCTGACAGTCGCAGGTATTTTTCCTAACCCCTCTCTGACATAAGAAAAACACATGTGATAAACCTCTCAGAAAACGGCTCAGAGGAGAGGAGGGTAGAGTGCGGAGAGCTTGCCTCGGTTACTGCAGTCCATCCGTATTTGGGGGTAATGGTAGGTGAAGCAGACTGTTGTAGCATCTGGTTTGCTTCGAATTGAACTGGGCTCTAAAATGCCCGTGTGACCCGTTTCATCACTCTGTTGGTTGTTGGTTGGGTCTGGTTCTTTACAGAGTAACTCAGGATCAACGTGCTTCAACTTCATGTTTTTTAACCAGATGGGCTCGGCACACCTAGCAGAGGGGACATTCGGAGACTCAGTAATGACTTAAAAAGTGCACACTACACATTGAGTTTTGTTGGAATCACTTACCTGGCGTGGTTTCCTAGATTACGGTTGCTCGGCACCTGAAGAGTGCGTACAAGACTATCCATTGGGCAGAGACAATTCCAGGGGTTATCATATAAACGCAAGTAGCCAAGGTTTGGCATGGGGATGAGAGCCTCCTCACTAAGTGTTTGGAGGTGGTTGTGCTGAAGCAGCAGGGTGGTAAGCTTTGTCAGACCCTGGAAGCCCCCTTCCTCCACTAGAGAGATCTGGTTCTGCTGCAGGTCCAGACTATCTAAATTCTCGTATCCGAGGAAGGCTCCATCATGAAGAACTTTAATTCGGTTGCGGGCTAGAAGGAGGTGCTTGGGTTCGTTGGACCAGGTGTTTGCGGTGGGAATAGAGGAGAGACGTCGGTCTTGGCAGTCTACAAAGACCTGTCCAGATTCTGTTGACTCTAAACAGTTGGGTGACACAAGACCAGACGGGCCTGACCTGCTGTGACGGCGAGGACCTCTTGCCCTGGCCCTGACGATTCAAACACAATCAGTGAAAAATGGCCTGCAGAAATTAAATTAAATTAAATGTAGGAGTAATCCATACCTGTCCCGTGTGAGTTTGTGTCTTGCTCCTTTGAGGCCTCTGCCCTTTCCTGGTTTTTTCATCTCGATGGATGGGAGCAGCAGGAGGAAAAGGCAGAATAAGAGGAGAGGGGGAATCGCACGCATCCTGAACCCTGCAGGGCGGGTCGTCTTTTCAGCAAGATGAATTGGAGTCAAATCAGTTTCTGATGAAAGTTTTCAAACTGGGAAATGGAAAAAAAACTGGTCAAAGGGCAAATGTGTTATTGTTGATTGTACACAGGAGCTGTCATCCCTGCAAAAGTGAGAGGTAACACACCAATCAGGTATAACATTATGACCACTCACAGGTGAAGTGAATAACACTTATCTCTATGTTAGGGGGTGAGTGAACATTTTGTCCTCAAGTTGGTGTTAGAAGCAGGAAAAACGAGCAAGTGTGAGGATCTGAGCGAGGTTGACAAGGGCCAAATTATGGTGGCCAGAACATCTCCAAAACTGCAGCTTGTGGAGTGTTCCTGGTCTTCGGTGATCAGTACCTATCAAAAGTGGTTCAAGGAATGAACATAGGAGGCCGAGGCTCACTGATCCTCGTGGGGAGCGAAGGCTGGCCTGTGTGGTCCTATCCAGCAGACGAGTTACTTCAGCTCAAACTGCTGAAAAAGTTAGTGTTGGTCCTGATAGAAGGGTGTCAGAATACACAGTCCATCGCAGTTTGTTCCATATGGGCCTGCTCAAAAATAAACTAGTCAGGGTGCTTTTATTTTTGGACCCCTGTCCAAGCTGGTGGAGGCAGTGTGATGCTTTGGGCAATGTTCTGCTGGGAAAACCTTGGGTCCTGCCATCCATGTCGGTATTACTTTGACATGTACCACCTACCTAAGTATTGCTGCAGACCATGGACACCTTTTCATGGAAACGGTACTCCCTGATGGCTGTGCTCTTTCAGCAGGATAATGCACCCTGTCACAAAGCAAAAATGGTTCAGGAACTGTTTGAAGAGCACAACGATGAGTTTAAGTTGTTGACTTGGTCTCCAAATTCCCCAGATCTTAATCCAACTGAACATCTGTGGGATGTGCTGAACAAACAAGTCAAATCCACGGATCCCCCAACTCACAACTTACAGGACTTAATGGATTTGTTGCTAACATCTTGGTGTCTGATACCACAGAAACACCTACAGTGGTCTGGTAGAGTCCATGCCTCGTTGGTCAGGGATGTTTTGACAGCAACCAACACAATGTTAGGCAGGTGGTCTTAATGTTATTCTTGATTGGTGTATGTACAGCTTTAAAATACAGTGGATTACTATGACAATACTTGTTCATTCATTAATATAAAGTAATAAAGTATTTCAAAAAATATTCAGCATAGTCCAAGTAAACATGTATCTGCTCTATACTGCTTACTGTTTTATTGCAGGTGAATGCAGAAACCTGCAGGAGCTCAATGTGTCTGAGTGCTTTAATTTTACAGTAAGTGAACATGTTAAAAGTGAACATTTTAAAGCCACAGAAAAATGCATCTTGCTTTTATATGTGCACATTTTTAGTAAATTTACAGTTTTCTAAAGTTTGACAGCTAAACCTTGAACAAAACCCTGATTCTAATTGGTTTCATTCACCGATAAATAAATAGGCAATGGTCAGTTTTCCAAACATAGATTCTAGTAACACGATCCTTCCTGTTGGATGGGAAGTAACATTTGAATCTCTTCTTTTGCAGGATATGATGGTCCAGAGAATTTTGGAGGGCTGTCCCTGCCTGCTCTACTTGAACCTTTCTTGCACACTCTTAACAAACAAAACTCTACAAGAGCTGTCCAGGTAGGTCTCCATTTGTGGTAAAACCATCAGTGATTTAGGCTTTGTCACCAGAATACATTTAATAGACGCTATAAACGGTGTATCAGTGTGCATAATGTTTCTTTCTGATGGCATCCCGCCCCTCGGGTTCCAGAATTATCTATGTGTCTGTTTGTCCAGTTGAAGCCCACAGCTGGCTTGTATTTCATGTCCGAAATGAGTGCGGTCTGGGCCAGCAAAATGATTTAGAGAAACAGATGCTACACTGTATAATTGTATGACAGGGTGATCGATTTCCACATTTCCATGATGGTGTTGCTCTCTCACAGTTGTAGTATTATGCAATGCTATCTGATTCACATTTTCCCACAGAATAATGTGAGGATACTCACCTTTAATTCAAAGTGACATGTTCCTTTTTTATGCCAAGGCTTTCTTTTCAAATGTAACTCTTTTTTGTGCTAAAAAACAAATAAGCAAACAACCAGATATGATCTGTGCAAGGCTCATTAACACAAATAATTTGCCTACATCATTTCTTACATCTAACAGGAACTGCCTGAGCCTTCAGTATCTGAGTCTGGCCTACTGCGATAGATTCACAGACGAAGGTTTTCTGTACCTGACCACAGGGAAGGGCTGCCACAATCTCATCCACCTCAACTTGTCCGGCTGCACTCAGGTCAGTTGATGTGTTTCTCTCAGCTGCTTCACTCAAATTCAGCTGAAAACAGCAAACGGCTTTTGACCTCCTTAGTCCGTCTTGAACATATCCAGTCATTCGTCTGTTTGCACGTGTTCGCTCTTGTTCCTGGCGTTGCTGGGGTTTGCACTCGGTGAGAGCTCAGAGCGAATGAGCAGATATCTGAAGTTCAGGGAGAGGAAAAGGCAGCTGTGGCCAAGCAGAGGTTTGGGTTGGCCCACCCACTCAGCATGTGTACACTCTGTAACGTAACCCACGTACTGCAACATGAAAGACACTCTTCTGGGAATGCGTATTAGTTTGCTTCCAGATGTATAGTTTTATGGGGCCCTGAAAATTCTGCGAATGAGGAAAAGTGCATCCAGGAGACTGATTAAGATTATGAAATAGACACAGATTTTCCCCCCTCCTCCTAGTTGACCGTGAATGGGTTCAAATATATTTCTGCTGGATGTCCTGCACTTGAAGAGATTGTGATCAACGACATGCTCACGCTCTCAGATAGCTGTGTCCTGGTGAGTGTACAAATTACACATTTTGCTCTTAAATCATAGCACATGAATGTGTCTTGTCACCTAGTGCATAATTCTTTGTACCCACACCCTTAACCCCATCTTGCTCTTCTCTAACAGGCCCTCCTTACCAGATGTCACTGCTTGTCTGCTATTTCTCTGCTGGATGCACCGCATCTTTCCGATATCACTTTCAAAGCTGTTGCTGAAGCAGCCAAACTGAAATCTTTCAGCATAGCGGGTGCGATCACGTCCCACAGTCTTCATTTCAATATACGTACAGTGGGGGAAATAATTATTCGATCCCCTGCTGTATTTGTAAGTTTGCGGCTTATAAAGAAATGATCAGTCTCTAAATTTTATGGTAGTTTCATTTAAAAGGAGAGTCAGAATATCAAGGAAAAATCCAGAAAAAACGCATTACATCAAAGTTATAAATTGATTTAAATGCCATTGAGTGAAACAAGTATTTGAAGAATTCATGATTCCACAGAGTGGTTGTGTGTCCAAGTTGCACACTGATCTTAACGCATTATATGTACAAAGCACACCTGTCCACATAATCAGTTTCATCCATTCCAACCTCTACAGCCATCATAGACATGATCAATGAGCTGCTACAGGACATCAGGGGCAAGATGGTAGACCTGGGAAAGGTTGAAATGAGGTACAAGACCATCAGCAAGAAGCTTGGTGAGAAGGTGACAACTGTTAGTGCAATTATTCAGAAATAGAAGACATATAAAATGATCATCACTTGTCCTTGATCTGGATCTCCATACAAGATGTTGCCTCATGGGGTGAGGATGATCATGAGAAGGGTGGTGGATCAGCACAAAACTACACAGGAGGAGCTTGTTAATCAGCTTGGCAATAGACTATGCCATAATGGATTGCACCCACATGGTCCCCCTGCTCAAGAAGCCACATGTAAGTTTGCCAGTGAACATCTAAATCAGAATCAGAATCAGAATCGTGTTTATTGGCCATGTATATGCACAGACACATACAAGGAATTTGGTTCCGGTAGATGGTGACTCTCAAGCACAGCATTGTATATCTCGTAAGCAGCACAATTCACAATTCACACACACACACACACACACACACACACACACAGCTACACATACATACACAAACCTACACAAGCTGTGTAAACCAACCATAAATAACCAATCTAAATCTTATATACATAAAATACAGGATGACAGGAATGAAATGAAGTGAAATGAATACCACAGAATGTACATAAGGTGCAGTTGCAGTCTGGCAGTGGGAGCAGTGTGACAGTTCAACTGTTTAGGAGGGAGATGGCGAGGGGAAAGAAACTGTTCCTGTGTCGGGTGGTCCTGGTCTGCAGGCTTCTATACCGTCTGCCAGAGGGCAGCAGGTCAAAAAGTCTGTGTCCAGGG
>VUQG01034802.1:9330-36195 GCA_015106755.1 Etia nguti
TGAAAGGAGTGTAAGGTTAATCATTTATGACTTAGCTCCAAAGAGAGGCTAATGACAAGGAGAGAAATGTTTTGTCTTTTTCAGTTTCGTAGTGTAGCAATGATGATTGTATTCTATATAGCCAGCTGACAGAGGTGTAACTGGATGCACTTGAAGGTATTGCAAACAAGCTGAGTCTCTGAAAAATTCTGGATGCAGCAGCTTTGTTTCCCGATCCTCCAAATCTTTTGTTAAGCACACGATTGGCCTTTGTAAGCACACAAAAATCAAAATATGCACACAGAATCACTCTGAGCCTCATTCCCTAGCACAAATACATGTGTGTGCTCATCTATGTATGTAAACTGTGTACAATTCTGATTGGATGCACATCAGGAAAAACACTGCATTCAGTCAGGCAAAAAGATAATATGAATAAATCAAAAAGGCTACAGTTGTTGGGTTGATGTGAGTGCTCAGGTCATGTATGTGAATAAATTTACACACGAACCAAATCATAGCTTAACTAGGACAGAAATGTTAGTGTAATTATTTATTAATTAAAATATATTTGCTTACTGAGATATTTTTTTAGCAAAACAAAAAAAACCCCAGCTATTAAAACTCTCTCTAAACGAACATGTCACATTTCACAGAATAACAACCAATTATCCAATTTAGACTGATTTTATTTTAGAGAATAAAATCAGTGAAAGAAACAAAAAATGTAAGTGGAGGTACTTTTGTTAAAGAGAGAAAAAGCTATAATTCAATATTTAACGCTGCCAGAGATATTTTCTACATTTATTAAAATAAAGATATATTACTTGATAGTAGAAAAGAAGTAGAAATATTTTCAAAATTGATGTGAAATCCTTTCTTTCTGTTCATCCCTTGTGATTTATCTCATTATCAAAAAATGCTGAGTGTGGTTCTGAAAAAATCTGACCTTTGAACAAAAACCCAAATGTATTTAATAGCTTAATTTTCACTAGATAACCACTGATCGACCAGCCAAAGACCAGAATCAGATTTTTTGCAGTGTTCTGACCGATAATCAGCTGGTCAGCAAGCTGTGTGAGTGACAACAAGCCTGTCCGCTTCATGAATGTACAAATGAGCAGGCAAACAGTCGCACGCACGCTCGCGGCCATTCCCTAATATGTTGATAGCGTGAAAGCTTTTCATTGTGAGTGAAGGCATGATGCGATCCACTGTGAAAACATAACAACAAACCTATTCACACAAATTCACATACAAATCACCATCACCCAGCTGAACAGCGACATTTTAAAGAAACTAACAAAGGCAAAGTGGCTAAAGCTAAAGCTATCCAGAGTTCAGAGAGAGCCAGAAGCTAGCAGCCTTGGTCTGAGAAAAAGATCAAAACAGTTATGAGGAAAATTATGGCGATAACAAAAAAGAGAGACAGGTCAATGTCCTGTTATAAGATGATGCTATGAACATACTGGAAAATGATTAAGTAACCGACATTTGTTTATCTAAATCTGGTGCATTTGCTTTTGTTTGCAAAGGTAAAGTTACATAAAGGGGAATGCACAGCAACTTATTTGTAACTCGCTCCAGCAACAGATCATTTTGTTTTCAGTAGTAAACTACAAACTTTAATATAACATTTTATTATGAAAATTATATATACACATATATATATATATGTCACTTCCAGTTTAAAAAAAAAACAATATCAGTAGATTACAAAAAATCTGAATCAGAATTAGTAAGGAAAATCTTTGGGAAAAAAAGGCAGTCTTTTCTTGGAAACCAACCCTGATGATTAATAGAAAACCAATTTAAAAAACTGCCATGACTCAGTACATCTCGTGGATAACTGCTATGTTATTTTGAAACTTGGGAACCTGTCTTCATTAGCATTCATGCCACTAAATCACACTGAGCCAAAATGGAGTGAATTAACGTAATTTAAATTGAGACACGCGTGGAGCAGAAACAGGAGAGACAGACACACCTTTCAACACTCAGACCCTGGAATAATAGCACATACCTCACCGCCTGATTAAGTCCCTCTTCGGTTCCTCTCATTTGAGTGACTAATAATAGTCCACGCTGTTCCATGAATCATGGTTATTAAGCAGTGTGAGAGAAAATGTTTTCCCCTAAATCTCATAGCTGCTTATTTTTCACAGTCTCATTGACAGGAGAAAGTTAGGAGACACAGGCACGCTGCACTCAGTCACAACACTTACAAACAGGATCTTCATGACTCGCTTTTA
Source organism: Etia nguti (assembly GCA_015106755.1). Lineage (NCBI taxonomy): Eukaryota > Metazoa > Chordata > Actinopteri > Cichliformes > Cichlidae > Etia > Etia nguti. Next base: position 11,562 of record VUQG01034802.1, read on the forward strand.
TTACACAGAAAAGGAAATGAAGCGCTTGTGTTTGTGCTGCTCAGCCAACATTTGAAAACAGAAGAGCAGAGTGAGACAATGCCAGATTAGAATAGATGAGTGTAAGACAAGAAAAGAAGCCAAGAAGCACCGAGTCATGGGGAGACAGACAGAGAGACGGAGGAACGGTTAGTAGGTGGGGGACCTTGAAAAGCTTTTGTTCTCTGAACACGGAGTGTTAGCGAGGAAGGCCTTGGCAGTTGGTTCAAAGCAACAAACTCTAAATCAATCTTTTACAGCTTGTCCAAACAGACTCAAAAAGACACACACACACACACACACGGACAACACAAAAGGACTAGAAGAGTCTTCAAACAAGCAGAGAATACCAGCTGTGAAAAAAAACAAAAACAAGGATTCCTCCTCCGATACACGTATGGTATACCTGAAATAGAAGAGTCTGGCTGGATACTAAGAAGTGTTTGTGTGTGACCGTGTTTATGAAAGTGTGTGTGTCCAATGTTGTGTTTCTTTAATGAGCTCGGTTTACACACTTCGTTAATTGGCTGGCACAGCGCTGTCCACGATCTATGTGCCATGCACACATTCCCAAACACACACACACACACACACACATCTCCATTTCACTGTGCTTATTTATTCATGTATTAGTTAGTTTGTTCCACTAGGTTCACTTGCAGGCTGCTGTAGTAATTTCCACTATATTCTCTGCATTGATTTGTACTGTTGACTGCAACGCTCTGCGCCGTGTATCAGTAACTCCCTGGAAGAACCGTTTCCTTGCAAATACGCCTTTGCAAAATAAAGAAATGGGTGCAAATTGTATTCTCAGTCAAATTTATCTATCCATTTATCCAGTTACCTCTTTCTCCCTAACATGTATTATTTCCCATAACAAAGAGACAGGTGAGAGTGGAAGAAGTGCGAGCATTCTAATTAAAGTATCTAGCGGGGGAAGCGAGCCAAGCTTTCTTTCAGCACATCTCTCATCACGCTGGCTGTAAAAATAGCATCAACCCCACAATCCCAGGCTATGTTCTGTCTGCTTGCAGCTCAGGGCTTGTTTCTGGTGAGCAATAGGAGGTACAGTGGAGAGATTTTGCTGCTGCTGCACAACAAATACAGAGCAGCCAACTCAGTAAGCATAGGCATTCTTTTCTAGCTGGATGTGATCGTCCATTCACGCAAGACTGTGTATGTGTGTGAGAGAGCCGTGCTAAACATGATTACAGATGGGAATGGTGTACGTATATTTGTGTGTACTGTATGTGGGTGTGTGTGTGTTTCTGTGTGGACGTGTAGGCATGCAGGACAGGAGGTCTGCAGGGAGAGATAAATGCTCAAATCTGTCTTCTCCTTCTCACTCACACCCTTCTGCTCAGACCTCTAAAAGCTTACCCCTAGGCTTACCCTGCACACACACACAAGCACACACCCACACATGTATGAACACACACACACACAGGAGCCTCATATCAACCCTATCCCCAACTCCCATTTCAGTCTTCACAGTTATTCCAAATCCAAAGCAGAGACACACATGGAGACAAAAGAGAGAGAAGGATGGACAGCCAGTGCCATAGCGCAGCTCTGCTCTGTCAGGATTTATTAATAAGGTGCAGGACACAAGTTTGCACATACAGAGCCCTCGCAGTATAGGTAACATATGCTCACTTGAACTCACAAGCAGATTCTGAAAGAGAGCAAGTCAGAGAGGAGTTGTTCAATTTTTAAACAGGATGCTTTAAAGCGGAAATGGAATTAGGATGACACTTGAAGACGTTGAATTCCCATTTAAGGGAAAGGTCCAAAAGCCATGCCTTCTGCAGATTATTTATACTGCATGAATCGCCAAGAGAACACGCAAAAAGCGTCCATCCATCCAATGTCGTTCTTCCCTTCCAATAATGTTTTTTTTTTCCACAGCTGCTCTCCCTTAGCACTGACCCCCCTTTCGCGAACAAACCCTTCCCCGTCAGGTGGATTTTCCCTCCAGCTTGCCTCGCTGCATTAGCTCTCTTTTCCAAACACCTTTGGGGGTAAGAAGGACCATGCTGCGTCGAAGAGATTCTTAAGATGTCGCCACATGGGGGAGTCGTAACTGTGAAAAAATATCTGTTCTTTAAGCAGCTCAGCACTACTGCTGCCATCATCTTGTGGGTGGCCATGCAGCTTGGAGGGAAAATAAATTTAATCCGATAAAACAATGCAATCAAATGAATGGTTAGCAGTGACCACTTCAAACGTCTTTGGGTGCTGCTATTTGTTCCCAGCGGCACGTCATCCCTTGCAACACCATGGAGAGCTCCCTCAATGGCTGCCACTGCAGTGTTCAGCACCACAGACAGCTCCACACTGGAAAAATAATAATAACTTTTTTACACAGCATAAAAAAAATAAATGAAAAACACAGTTATAAAGTTCTCCACAGCTTGGATAAGACCACACGTTAAAGGTAAGCACACAAATCCAAACATGCAAACACACAGTCAATCATATGGTCTTACAGCAAGGTCTGAGGGCCTGTAGGGGCCTCATTACTGCAGCCAGGTGTGTGCAGGTTGTGCACACACCTGGCCAGCTAAAGAGACTTTAATCAAGAAAACCATCAGCTCAGTACACAACTAATGCCTTCAGTACACAACATGGATGGTTACATGATCACATGATGTTTCCTTTTAAGGGTACATCAAGAAAAACAGGTTGCATTCAGCCAGTGATACAGAAAATACACAAAAATTATTGCTAAATTAGAGCGATTTAACTAATGAACACTTAATTCTTATACTCACAATCACAATAGCACAATCAAACTCATGGGCCAACTGCTATTGATAGAATTTGCTCATAACTGGTGAAAGTACATTTACACAAGACCTGTACTATTTAGTCCGTTGCATTTATCAGATTTAGATTACAAATGATTCAAATCATGAGGAAGAAGTATGAGGAAGGACTGTGTACACTCATCCTTATATTCTTATATCTGCCAGATGTTTCTAAACTACTGCTCATCGTATTTAATGCAAGACATCTGCCTTTTTTGTTTTCTGTGTTTCTTAACTACCCAAACTTCATCTAAAAATAAAAAATCCAACCAAATCATCCTTGCGCCGCTATTTTACATCTAACAATGTCATATATAATAATAGAAGCAAAACATGAAACATTGTACTTTTACTTTCGATTCATATAGCACAGTTTGCTCGCTACGTATGTATTTCTTCATATTAAGCAGAGAACCTGCTGCGTGAGGTACCATCTAAATTTCACACAGTATGACAGACATGCTCAATCGGTCATATCAAAAGCTGTGTGTGCAATAAGAGTAGACAAGATGTAGAAAACATATTGGCAAAAATAATTGACAACGTAATTCTCTGTCACCGAAAGCCCTAAAGCCATCAGCATCCCAAATTAAGCTCCTCTTTGTGCCCTTCACTGCCACAGCTGCAGCCCTGGAGAGGACACAAGGCCAGCTCAGCCTCATCACATAAAGGCAAGCGGAATGCTAATAAAGTTGGATTCAATCAAATTGAAAGCAGCCTTTTGGTAATTCATGGCTTTAAAATTAGAATTCTTGTTCTGCATTCAGAGCCTCTCTCAGTCTCTCCCACACAGCCTGAGTCTCATCCTGGCTCGACCTGAAAGAATGTTGTGTTATACACTGACAGACGCATCTGTGAAGCATTATTTGATTTTAATCGTACAAAAACACTTCAAAATAATGGCACTTTAAAATATGTTAAAAGGCTTATGAGCAGAAAAGCTTTTTTTTTTAAGTAACTTCACCTTGATATTACATTTGAAAGTATATATCATCTACCATTCTCTGTTGCTTGTTCACTGCTGACATTGACACTTATCTTGGTCTCCTCAGCCTCTGGCAACATCAGTAAATCCAACTAAGCAACAAGTTTCTTCAACAAACAACTGTGACTGCTGGCAGAAATATAAAGGACATCGGCATCGCCCACCCCCCAAACCCTCCGACCACCACTTGATGTTTTAGATGAAAAAAACAGCGTAAGTTCAGTTCGCTCTGTATTGTTTCATTAAAAACAAAGCATTATATTTTTAAAGTGCCTCCGATCAAGCTTTCTCAAGCACCATGTGTATATGTGCACTCGCTCGCTACTGTAGTTGTCCTCCTGCGTGTGCCCTCGGAGGGCTCTAGCTAATGGCAGTGTCATAATATTAGTCATATTAGGAGGGGATTAGTAAGAGAAACCGTCTTAAGGATGTGATCCCTGGGAGGGGGTGCTAGATACTGCTTGTATTACTGTCAGCCCATCTCACACACATATTGGGAGCCTAGCAGCCGTGCCTGCTTTCCTCAATAGGATCTGTGGAGAAACATGACACACTGAAGCGCACCACCTACCGTAGCTCATTCCCCTCTTCCACAGAGTTTTTTTTTCTTTATCTCATCTATTGAAGTGCTGGTGTGAAATGTGTCTGGTAGAAAAACAGAAATGCTGCAGCAGTGTTGGAAGGCTGAAGCGTGCAAATTAGAAGAAGTAGACCTCTGCTTTCAAGCTTCTTAACAAAGCGTTCCCTCTTACCGCGCGGACTGTGGAGTTTGTGGTTGAAGCCAAAAGTGGCAGATTTATCGGAGACTGGAATCTATGATTTTTCAGAACACAATGCATCTGAAAATACAGTAGTGCAGTTATCAGCATTGTTGCGTCATAGCAAGAAGATCCTAGGTTTGACTCCGTCAGCTGATGGAGGGGGGTACTGAGCAGACCAATCATGGTAGTTATGGCAGCATCAATGGGACATGTAGTTACATTTCAAGAGAAGTGCACATCAGGTTACAACATAGGTTGTGACATAGAAAATAACTAGTTTGTGATGTAGGGTTTCAGAAGCATAAATCCCCAGGTAGACCATTCAGGTAGGGCTAGAGGCCAGTGTGTATTACATAACTGGCTGGGGAGTGGTTGCTTGAGGTTTCTGACAGTGGTTGCAAATAGGTATGTGGTGCTGCCCCGAAACTTCCCTGCAAATGCTTTCTGGTAGGTTAGCACAGTTGCCAGTAGTTTGCATGGAAGACGCTAGCTTGTCTGCAGACATTCTCAAACTACTCGCCAAGTTGCCACTTTCCATGCAAACTAGCAATCTGCTAGCAACCTAAGCAATAACTATTAGGTTTTTAGTGCAGCAATATATGTGACCAATTTTGCCTGGTGCCTAACGGGCAGCTAAGTCGCTACCTGGTTGTGAAACACACATTTTTGCTAACAGGTGGCTGACCCATCTGTGTGACTGAGTGCTAACTCAGGTCTAATATTTGTGTTATTGATAAAACAAAAACTCATTACAGTATTTAGAGCTCCAACTTTATTCAGATTTTTCCTGCTTATGTTTGGATGTAGTATGGCAGCCTGCATAGTACTAACCTATCCATTGCCACTTTACCCTCCACAGGTCCCAGCAGAAGGAGTTGCTTTTAGCAGAATGGCCAGTATGCTGCACTGTGGGCTGCAGGCTTTAACTTTGTATTGCACAAAATATCCCTATATCTATATATCAATATATCACTATCGACACTGCTTGTTAAAACATGCAGACACTCTTTTGGCTTTTAAGCATTTTGCAGGATAAGAAGCTAAAGATGGAGTTGGAACTGTCCGTACATTCAGCTTTAGTTAATATTAAAGTTTAGATTCAAACTTTTTTCAGCTTTAAGTTGTTGTTTTTTTATTACTAGCGAATCCTTCTGCTTTATAGGAAACGAGACAGAGCTGAACAGTCAGATGAAGTGTTGTGGTTTAGTTACAGCCCTATAATTGTTACTGTGCCCTACACTAACAAATATACTAAACACACAGCGTGTAAAAAGAAGTCCTCAAAGGTAACAGAAATTATTTAAATATGCACGCTCATTCAAATCTGTTTCTTCATTATAGCCTTTATTGGTGAGCCACACGCACACACACACACACCCACACACACACACACCCGCACACACACCCACACACACACACATACACACACATATACTCGTATAGTGCACAAACACCCACAAAACTGCACTAATTACTGCTGTGTGTGTGCTCAAACATAGCAGTCTACAGTATATAAAGCTTCATTCTGAATTCATAATTGCATAATTAGATATAATTGCATGTGCTGTGGGCTTGCCTGACAACCTAATGAGGCAGCTGTAAAATAGCTAGTGGTTCCACTTATAAGAACATAATCAAAGACTACAAGATAAAAGGGCATACACAGATAAACACGGACAGACAGTAGGACAAGCTCAGAGCTACACCCAGACAAAAAAAAGAGAAAGAACAAAAAGTTGAAATATTAAAACAAGAAGACAAAGTGAGTGAGGGAGTGAGGGAGTGAGTGAGTGAAGGAGTGAGTGAGTGAGTTTTCAATGCTCATTACAATCTATCAACAGCAGCTCAGTTCATCAGTGACTCTAAGTGTCTCTGTGGTTTCCATTTCTCAGCCTCGGGGACGTGATTTTCCACCTACCTTGCTCCTCATCATCACCGTAAGACTGACCAAGACAAGACTCTCACAAACATACCTCTAGAGAGCAGAGACAGCAGACCCACACGCTCACACACACACTCACACACACACACACAAACAGGCACACAAGGTAAGGCCTAATTTGCTGGCCTAATGACCGCAGTGATTGCTGTCTAGTTGCTGATGAAGAACGCTGCCAGAGGGCTGCATGTGTGGTGTAGTTCAGACTTCTGGCTAACAGCTCCTCTTTGCCATCAGCCGTAATGAGTCAGCTCTGACACCGCCAAAGCTAGAGTGTCTGTGTCGGTTCGTTTATAATGGCTGCTGAAAGTAATACCACCTCCCAGCCCACACACTGGCTGAGAGTTCTGTCACTGCAAACTCATTAGCAGAAGCTATAGTGGCGCCAAAATCAACAAATCAAACGGCTTCCTTAATAAGATGCAACATGTCACAGCAAGTTGGCTACCACAAATAGTAACAATGGTTCACCTGCACCCTTTGGATTTGCCTACCATGGTGCAAGAGCATCCACTATATTACACTATATTTCAGTTAATCACAATGATCTGTTAATGAGCCTTGAAATTTAAGGAAAAGCATGTCTTTACTTAGTAAGACATGATTCAGAACTTGTATATGTACAAACACAAAATCAGGAGCTCTCTGTGCTTTTTCGTCTTTGGTTCAGACACAGTACATGTTTTGCAGACAAGCCAGCTTCTTTCTCCCAGCATGTAGGGAAGTTTCTGCTTTAACAGGTGGAGAGCACAACCTGTCTTCTTTTGTGCTGCGTTCTGACTCACTGAATCTGTATGTCATCACTGTTTTCTGTGGTTTTCAGTCATCTGTGGAGATACCAGACTAATAGGTAGCTGCGTTTTAGAGCCCAATTAGAAATGATCACATTTTCCACTAAAGAAAGACTGGTGAGGTCAAAATGAGCTGCCACAAGTGGCTAGGACTAAAGATGACTCACAAGTGCAGTATGCAATATTTTCTTCCTTTAAAAATTCCTTAAATTTTAACCACATAAGGCTGCCTATCACACAGTTTTTAAACCTCTTAAATGCAGTCTGACTTTCAAACGGCACCAAGGCAAAACTTGGATTTGCACCAGCTATGTGTTGTTGGAAACAAGATAAGAGTGAGAGAATATAAAAGGACTCCATACAATGCCCTTTGTGGCGTTTACTATTATATCATTACATTGCATTGCATACCCAACTCTGACTTGACTTTTTCGTATTTCACATGTAAATTCACCACATTTAAAACCCAACATGTTTGTTGATGTAGCAAGGCTTTAACACAAAATCTTCATTGAATGGAGCTCCCCTCGCTGGTCACTGGGAGCATCGACATTATTTCCCATTTAAAAGCTCATTATTTTTCAAAAGCAACAGAAACATTAATTAAATAATGGTTTGGATATTGCCCTTGTAATCTGAGTAATCTGAGTTTGAAACTTGCCTTGAATATTTCCTGACTGTCAGAGCATTATAAATATCAATGTATTCACTTACTGGTGTACTGCATCTGTTGATGCCATTGCCTTGTGTTGGGGGAAAAAAAAGAAACATTTGAGAGGCTGACAGTGAGACAGCAGAGTCTGGTCAAGAGAGATGGCTATTAACAGTGTAAATGAAGGGAAACGTGTAATGACAGGACCCAAGAGCCACTGATGAGGGTGATGGATGGCTTTCAGCTCAAATACATGGCAGTTCATCACTCACCTCAGACATGCACACGTACTTATAGTGTATTTTCACACAGAATCACACACTTGCTTTTCTCCCTTATTAACCTTCAGCTCATCCACTTATGCTGTTTTGCAAAAGCCATTCAGCTTTGTATTGATGGCCCTGCAATCACGTAAGCAGCCTTGGAAAAGCTCTCGTGTACACACACATACACACAGGAACGCTCTGATCTCATACCCCGATCACTGCCACAATATTCCTTCGTCATCGCCGTGCTGTCTGACTGTCTCTATCTGTTGCTTATTATTTTCAGTGAATTCATCAGTCTGCTAGCGCAGAAAATGTAAGAACTGATGAGAAATGGCCTTCACTGAAAAGCAGAGTTCAACATTTTGTCTTAAAATTGATGATTTTGTTTGACCAAGAGTTGAAAGATGTTTTTTTTTTCCCAAACAGATTCAGATGAAAAATAAGAAAAGGCAGAAGTTGGATATTTTGACAAATTGTCCTAAAGGTGCTTTGTATTAAGTCCTATAGGTGCTGAGTTTACAGTAATCCACATAAAAGAGCACATTTGAAAAGCTGGAAGCTGACATTTTAATTCAGCGTTTCATATAGCTTTATTTTTAAAAAAAGTAATCATAATATGGCAGCAACATTTTTGATTTTCAGAACGTCAAAAAAAAAGTAATTTTTGTCCGACAACTGAGCCAAAATGTAGACACAGTCAATAAACAGTGACAGTAAATACAAACAGAAATATGTTGTAAATTATATATTATAAAATATGCTGGCACTGATACAGATTTTTTTTGCTCAAGATTGACTAGCAAAAAGATTAATAATGAATTTTTTTTTTCCCTCTTGTGTATACTGAATCCGCCCTCTACATTAACCTGAATTAGACACACACAGCCGGAGAAAGACTCGCCTCATGCTTTCCCCCCATGAAGCCCACCCCCCTTCCCCCTGCTCTTCACCCTTTCCTTGCTCTGTAGTCGAAGGAAGCAGTGTGAGGCCGAGAGGTGGTGGGTAAACAGTGGTTCTGCAAAGTGCTTTTTCCCGGCCTGTGTATACCTGGGTAATAGAGGCAGTAATGGAGTTTGTTCAGGCTAAGGTAATCCTGGAGCTGTGAGCTCAGCATCTGGTGCTGTTTCTCTCTGACGCTGTTTTGTTCCACAGCAGGTACTGATGTTGTTGTAGCTGTCACTGTAACTGTCCCACACAAGCCATTTGGGAGTAAAGCAACGTGTGTCTGCATTTCTGTGAATGTGTATTGTCTCCTGAAAAAAAAAGTGTGCTTATCAAAAAGTGGATGTGTGTGTACAGTATATCTGTGTGCATTCTCAGCGCCCCCCCGCCCCCAAAAAAAGAAAGAAAAAAAATGCACAGAGATAAAGTGAGGTTCTGCTGACGGATGTGTGCATCTGGATGTGTGCTGAAAAATACGTGTGTGTGTGTGTCTGTGTGTAGTGAAAGAGCGGGAAAAGAATCTAAAAAATATATGTGTTTGGATGTTATAGCTCACCTTTGGGAGGTGGGATAAGAACAGGGCTGACGGCTAGGAATGAATTTACGAGGCTCGATCTCCCAGAAACAATTTCTTTATGTGGGTTACACACATTTAGAGTGGCTACTCGTCCCCCCCTGGGCTTCAGCTCGCCACACACAGCTACTGGAGATGGCCAATGAAATACAGAACACTCTTTTATAGGACACATGCTTTTTATTTATTTTTATTTATCCCCTGTAGGTTTCTTTTTTCCTCTCTTTCTCTTGCTCTGTCTAGGTCTCTGTCTTACTCCTTCCTGTTTCTCAATCTTGTTCACCCCCCCTTCTCTCCTATTCTCTTCTCATCACGCAGCTACAGGAGGTGCAAATGAAAACGAGATCACCTTTTATAGGCCGCATACTGTATATTTTGTTTCTTCTGGTTGATCTCTTTGTCTTTATTAGAACTATCTCTCTTTTCCAATCTCTCTCTCTCTCTCTCCCTCCGGATAACGGCTCTGACATTATTCCCATGGCCCAGAGGATTTATTGGTAGAAGAGATGGATAAAGAAATCGAGTCAGAAAACTACAGGAAAGGGTAGAGTGTGTGTTAAAGGTGCAGAGGGAGACATAAAATTGTGGGATGTAGAAACATGAAAGCTTGGTGAATCTTCAAGCATCTGTATGTATCTGCTTTTGGTCATGAAGCTGCAGGGAGTTGGGGTGAAAATGGTCCAATCTGACCAAGTCCTGCAGTCTGCAGTCACCTCAGGCACGTCTGTGACAGGAGTCTGCTAGAGTACTGTGTTCATGTCTGATACCATCAATCACATTCTAAAATGAAGCTAACAATATTCAGTTATGAATTTATAAACTACTAAAAAAGGGGTCAAATCAGGACGCAGATTTATTTATTTTTTTCCCAAAGTAGTGCATTATTCCCTACATTAATCTTCATACTGAGCCATTCATTTTTCCTAAAGCACATATACACTGGGGTTCTGCTGTGGTGTAGGAGTTAAGATGGCAACCATGACCTTTGTTGCATCTCTGGCCCACTAATTAAGATATAAAATGCAAAACACGCAAACATACACATTTTTATATTTGCATATGCATACACAAACAAGCGGGGTCAGTTTAAATAGTGTGACTGTGAAAACGGATTTGTTTTCCCAACCAATGAATAATCAAGTGCACGGAGACTAAACTTAATATAACCTTGAACCCAGAACCAACCCATTTAAGTCAACAGGAACAATATTCTCAGGGCAAACATCTGTTAACTTTGTAACGTCATCGGAAGAGACTCTCTCTCTCTCTCTCTTTTTTTTGCCTCACATTAAATGGGATATAATGTGATTCATCCAAGATGGAAATTCATATTAAGTAATTTGAGCATGCTCTGCAGCCTGTAGCAGGATGTAGGCTGCAGTAACTAAATGTTTCCTAAATGACTAAGCAAAACATATCTGAACTTACATTGTTTGTTTTTTTTTCTATGCAAATACTGTATAGAAAAGTTGCACATAGCCCCTGTGGCAGGGGTGGGCAATTATTCTTTCCAAGAGGCTGGATGCGAAACTGGGACAGCTATGAAGGGACGCACCAATAAGCTTATAAAGAGTTAAAATTATTATTGAGCAGAACTGAGTTTAGCTTATTGGTGCGTCCCTCCACAATAGCCTCAGTTTTTCATGTGACCCTTTGGGAAAATTAATTGTCCACATCTGCTCTGTGGCATCAGCCATTTGTTTTTATTCTTACATGATCTAAATAAAACACTGGAGAGTTAGATTAGCAGCTTTCATTGTTTCATTAGAAAGGTCCATCTATAGATGTACATCAGACAGACATCAGACAGACACCAAAACTGAAGCACAGACTCTTTTTACTCCGGCTTGGTGTTCCATGATGCATCAACACCAGAAAATTGGTCAAGAGGTCCAGTCCATTGACTCGAATTATCTAAAATGAGACCCAGCAGGCAGCCATTGGCTACAGATGCCTTTGTCAGCATATTCCTGCCAGTCAAAGCTGCCATACATCTAACTTTAAGCCTTGATTGAGTATCTGGATTAGGAAATTAGTCGTAGAGACCACAGTCATGCTCTAAAATCTAAAGTCTGTATGGATGGGCTTACATTTCTAGCCAGTCTCATGTGCCATTTTTGGGACTTATGCAGCCATGAAGGTACTGGGTTATAGTTATGCTATTTGGATTCATAAATCCAAACAAAAAATGCATTCCTTGAAGTAATAACCAGAACAAAAATCCCACCTCTTTGAACTTCATTCTCCTCTGTCCTCATTTTCCTTTAGTTTTCCTCATTTCTATCTTTCATTTACTTGCGGTTAGTAAAGTGAGTAGAAGCCCAGAATATTTCGTGACTAAACTTGTCATGCTAACAAAGTTCTCTAGTGCCTGAAATTTGGGGGTCACTTAGAAATGTCCTTGCTTTTGAAAGAGGAACACATTTGTTTTTGATTAAAACTGATTATGATTTTGCATATAACAAGCAAATAATGATGATTAATGAAATATTTTTTCTAAGTGGTTTATTTTTAAGGCATGTAGGCGTGCAGAGGCCCCTTTTCAGCAACCCTCACAGGTGTGATGGTTGCTGAATCTAATACAAGACAAACTAATCAATAGGAAAAAAAAGCTTTTTTTCCCTAAATATGTAAGCATCACTGGACTGCTGATTTCAAAGAAGCAATAAATGTGACTGAGTGTCTGGAGCATTAGCCTTTGTGGGTTTAATTAGCCTCAAAAAGAGACTGCATATGTTGTGTACTACTCCCTTCACCGAAGAGCACTCACTGAGATCCGAGTGTACACAGCTGAGCCAGAGAACAAGTACATCAAAGTCTCTAGTTTGAGAAAAAAGGCATCTCGCCATTTCTCAACTGGGAGCTCCATTAACCCACAAAACACTGGGTCTTATAGGCAACGATGAAGAGGCAACTTCGCAATGACAGGCTTTGAGGTACAAAGCCAAGTCTGCTAAATCTGTCAGTGGTGAATAAAATGGAAAGCATACTATATATGCAGATAGCATTTGCGGCCACATTAAGGCCCATCCTTGACCACAAATTATAGTGTATTCTTGTATCGCTCCATAAACCCCAACAATCCAACCAATCTCCCTTCTTGCTCTTGCTCACCGTCACCTCTGTGCAATCTTTCTTCTCCTACCATAAAGTCTTGCTGGCAGTTCTCTTGCTTCTTATTTTCTAACTCCCTCAGTTCACCTCTGTGGCTCGCCTCCCCTGTGTTCTTCACAGAGGCTTGTGAAAACGGAAGCAGAGGAAGAGACAGCGACAGATGGAGCAGTAAGATGTCGAAAATATTCACAGTCAGGATGGCCATCTTTGTTTAAATTAAACAAGCCTGTGTGCACACAACACTTTATAACCAGGTCTAGGTCAGGAAGAGGCTTGAAACCGGCATTACCTTCTTCTTTTTAACAGTGAAGGAAAGAAAAGTAGAGTCTGGAACAGCTTTACTCACAGCCTCTCCTCTGTTAGACTGATGATCTATGCTGCCATTGTCAACGTAAAGTTTTCATATTCACACATCAGGTACACAGAAGACATCCATCCCTGCACAGCCTCTCTATTTTTTACATGCAAAAGCAGTAGCCTGCATTTCAGCCATGTTAAGCCTACAAACACTCCACACTGAGTGCAACTGTTTTAAAACAGGAGATATGTAATAGAGCATAATGGAGTATAAAGGATAAGGAAAGCATAAAGGTTCCTTATCAGCTCTTTTTCTGGAAGAATACTGGCTCTTACTTTAATTTATCAGTTATTTGGCACATGTGGATCTAGCTAATAGGATCAATCACAAAAAAATAATCATGGTTAAGTGACAACCACCACACGGCAGGTCCGCCTAAAATAGCGCACAGAATTCGTCAATGCCCACATTCGCACAGCTATACCTGAGCGCCCTTGTACATGCGTGCGCATACGTGTGTGTGTGTGTGTGTGTGTGTGAGAGAGAGAGAGAGAGAGAGAGAGAGAGAGAGAGAGAGAGAGAGAGAGGGGTTCTATAGGCTGTGCAATATCTGAAACAACCGCAATCATTTGTCTTTGCTATAAAATCACAACCGCCTGAATAAAACTGACGCCAAAGCAGACCAGGCTGATGGGTGGCACCACTAGAAATCATTTTCACAACTCTAATGCCTTCCTAAAATCCAATTCCTTTCTATTTCCTTACAAATGGAGCGGATGAAGTGTAATCCATTTCGTGCGTAAATGGTTTTCTAAGACGGGCTAACCAGTCGACTGTGACACAGCTGTATCGGTGCATGTCAGGTGGGTTAGTAATTGACTTTTTTGTTTTTTTTAATCACGCTCACTTCTCCTGCTGTTAACTAAAGGCGCGTTAAAACCGTGAGGTACACCGAGCAGCTCCGTCCGGGTGTAAAGGCTATCCTGTGACCCATACCTGTTGGTGCGGTGTGGTCTTGTTCTGTTAGCCCAGCAGGTGAACCTCTCTCCTCATAGCCGCTCCGCTATCCGAGACAGAGAAGAGACTCGCATCCCCACTCCACTAGCGGAAAACAGCTCCTCTGTGACACCGGCCGCTCAGTTCGACTGGAGCGGAAAAGTTATACCATACCATCCACCTCCGAACCCGGGTAGCAGACACATAAAAAAAAGGAGCCGGTTGCAGACGTGACCTTCTGGGGTGGTGCTCCTGCTACTAATCCTGTGCAAGGAAAGGTCTCCTGAAAGTTCCGCTCCTGTCCTCCGCTTTTGCACAGAAACTTAGTTATTAAGCCATGTCACGAAGGAAGAAACAGCCAGTTTGGAAAGCTGGCTTCTGTTTTGCAGCAGCAATCTCCTTCTTTTTCTCCTCTTTAAAGGATGTAGTCTGAAAGCAGCCCAGTGGCGGGACAGAGATGCGTTGCGGTCGGGGAGTCACGCAGACTGTTACTGCGCTCCTGCTTGTCCGCCAGGAAGATGGAGAGGATTGCCTTTAGTGTGTAAAACTCTGAAGTGGAGCAGCGCCCCCTAGCGGATTAGTTTGGGAAGAACTGCTCACAGAGGTGCGGGCAATAAATGTAAATGATACTGTACAGTAATGTGAAGAAGGGCCATATGGGCTGCGTCAAGACATGTTGGATATATGATATTAGTGGTTTATTCCCTGGCAGTGAAACAGAAAGAAGCATCAGCCAGTGTACTGACATAAAACACATGCACACAATGCACATGTGCAGTCACACAACATCGGATGTATCAGCAAAAATGTTTGTGTCACTTCATGAAGGACAAAACAATATTATTGTCTCAGTGTGTGTGTGTCTATGTTTCTGTCTGTGTCTGTGTGTGCGCACGCGCCCCTCTCTCAGCGGTGAGAGGTTCAAATTAAATTGAACTCACTTTAGCTGAGCTACGGGCATTTCCCAGTAGACTACACCAAAAGGAGCGAAGGGGTGATCGACACCATACCGTCCAAATTGACCGGCCTCTCTGCCTGAGCGAGTGTGTGTCTGTGTGCGTCTTTATGTGTGTGTTCCGTTGCCTGAAATGACCTGAACTGCCCAAAGAAGTTTACTCACAACAAATGACTTTGTCCAAACTCAGCCACTCTGACCAGTGCAGTTCATTTGAGGAAGTAGTCCCCACTGGCCCTCTAAAGTGTGACTGTGCATGTGTACTGTATGTGTGTGTCACAAAATGTGCAGTTTCCCCTCTGGTGGCAGGAGAAACAGATAGACAGTAATAGGTATTAAGGACACAGAAATCAGGCGGCAGAGAAACCTGGTAGTAAAACTCAACACACACGTGCAAACACTCAGTGAGACAAAGTACAACTGAAGTTCTGGTGGTGGTGTGTACTTTATATTGGAGTGAGCTCACAAGTGTGTGCGAGATGTAATCGAGGTGATGATGTATGGCTGCACACATGGATGACAGGGTAATTGATCCATAGTGGGGGTGTGATTGTGCACGTGTGCATGTGGGGAGGCCTGCTGCCAGTCATATATCATTTCACCCAGTGAGCTAATCTGTTACGCTGACAAAGAGTTCAGATTACTGATCTCCTCTCCTTTCTGGTCAGCCTCTTGAACCTTCAACACTCTACTCTCCCTCCTTTTATTTCCTCTCCTCTCCTCTCCTCTCCTCTTTTTAACTTTTGTTTTCATTGCTCATTCTTTAATCCTCCCCCTGTATGCTATCTTCTTAATATACCAAAGCATTCTCATTCTCCCTCTGTCTCTTTGTTCCTCTCTCTTCTTCTCTATTGCTCGCTAAAGTAACACGGGTGAATCACGGATAACCTGGAAAGCCCAACAATGGGATTTGTCTTCTGTACTGCGTTCTGGCAGCGTAGACTGCTGCATCCTAGATGCATGAAGGAGCGTTTCCGCAGGTCCTTCCTCCCTGCAGCTGTCAGACTGTACAATCAGAACTGCTCCCAACAAACATAGAGGTTTACATCAGCGCTGTAACTATTTTATCAACCGATTCACACTACAACCTGGGTTTTCCCTCTTATCTGTATTTCAGTTTATTTAATTTAATAACTGTACAGTACTCTGTTTCTGGTAACCATTTTCCTTTATGTAAATATGTAAAAAAATTTGTATGTTTCTGTTCTGTGTTCTGTGTACTGTTTGTATATGTGTCTTTCTTGCTGCTGTTACACCCAAATTTCCCCTTGTGGGACAATTAAAGGATTATTCTATTCTAGTTAAACTCAGCATGTGGACTGCAAGATAACAAATAGAGACATGAATGCAATGCAAGATCCCTGGGCCTGCTTGGAAGCCCTCAAAAATCAGTCTAATTCCTTTGGGATCTTTGGCATTTATGCACATACATGTTCACCCACACTTTAACACACACAAACACACACACAGAGGGATTTAACATGTGCCACTCAGAGCTCTCGTTCAAAGAATACTCACTTTCTTTTACATATCACACGACAGCCTTGGAGTTGCATGTTGTGTGTATACAAGGCATGAAACATGCGAGCACACACACACAGTCACATGGACATAATAATCGAGCAGTTCAAAACAGTCTAATCGTATTCATTTGTCATACTTTACCTTCTATCAGCTCAGTGAAACAGCTGAAAAGAAGGCAAATCCTGCAGGACCAAGAGATAATCCTCACAGACATGAGGCGTTTGCCACATGGCTCTGTACTACTCATAATCATCAGAGCAATAATTATAGTAGACAGTGTACCATTTGGCAGTTATCACTTGTAAAACCTCACAGTAAAGAAAATTTATTTTTTTAAGCTGATTTTAAAGACGATTTTATTGTCCATAAACTGTTTGTCTCTCTGCTTCTCAACTTCCTGCGTATGTCTGTGGCTTGCAGCCTTCAGCTCATTGGGTCCAGCAGAAGAAGTGCATCTTTAAAGTATTTATAATTCATAACACTGTACAATTCAAAAAAGTATAGTTTTAAAAAATGGTCATTTAAAGTGATAAACCTACAGTGAAATATTTCCTGAAGCCGTAGTTTGCCCGTGCCGAACAGCCTTTACGTTCAGCTGTCCGGCCTGCAGCTTTACTGCTTTGGTTCCCTTTCACTGCTCTCATATCAGGCAGCTCAGCAACAAACTGCAGAAAGATAAAGGAGCAACTATCTGGTGAACATAGTGAAGCTTTTATTTGCTAAGGAACCAAATCATGAGAGCAACCTGAGTTATCATTTTTTTTAATCGACAGTTCTGTGTGTGCTCTAACCTTTGCTCTTATTTAGATCTTTTTTCTGTCTCTGTGTGTTTCTTGGCATTGTGATGGCTTGCCCTGACTTTAGCTACTCCACCCGTGTCTAGCTGTCCTCCCTTTTAGTGCTTTTAGTCCATGTTTCCCCCTCTCTCTGCCACGTCAACTTTGTATCATGGGTCATTACACTCCTCTATTACTGTAAGTCTTCCTGTGTGCTGTTTGTTGCTGCCTGTTTTGCTGCTTTTATTTTTGTTTTATTTATTTGTAGTTTCAAGTCTGTTTATTTGAAACTCTCTTCCTTTGTCCTCTGTTTTCCACCTACAGATCATTACAGATATTTCCTCTGGATTTGGTAAAGACCAGTATAAAAATGTGACATTTTCCACATTGATACAAACACAACTCCAAATGAATGATACTATCGCTCCATCGCTCCTTAGTGGGTAAACAAGCAATTAATGGTTGGCTCTGTCAAGTTAAAAGCATCTGATATGATGCTAGTTAATATAAAATGTGGCTAAAAGAAAGTTCAAAGGAATGATGGAACAAGTTATCCCATGCAATGCTGTGGTTAATTTAAGTTTAACAGTTTTAGGGAATCAGTGAAAGTTTATGAAAGAAAAACACTACGGTGTATCGATCTATGTCAAGGAATACTGTTTAACAGAATCAGCTCAGACTGCTGACACCATCTGTTACAGTATATTCTGTCATCACAAAGTGGATTACATCTTATACATCTAAAGTTTACTTTTGTACAGCATAAAAATGAAGGTTAAAGCTTTACGTTTGTACTTCTGTGCAAGATTCAAAGCCCTGCCAGATGACTCTTACTACCAATACTGAGTGCTGAGTGCATCGCTTCATATGGAATAAACACTCATGCACATACACAAAAACACACATTGTCTTCTGTGTTGCACTGGCAGGCAGTCATGCCAGCATTAGCATATGAAAGACAGCAGCTGGAAGGTGTCTCTGTCACAGTTGTTCTTACTTGCTGTGGTATCTATTTTGATGGCTGTTTTTCTGTGTTCTTGCTGTCCCTCCTTATGTCCATCACTCATACTCTTCCTTTCCTCCACAGATGACTTTCCACAGTCCCACATGAGTGTAATCTCCACATAGTATATTTGCATTATTACTGGACACTCCAAATATGCCTTCAAGTCACTTTTTGCGGATTTGTCTGCACAAAAAAAGTGCCAGTTATGCTGACTTTCAGGAATTGTTCCTCAAATCCAGAAATCTGTGCATTCATCTGTTAAACTGAAAATGCTGTAGAATCTTTTTTTCCACCCGTTTCTTTTTCTTACCTCGAGCAGCGCTTTTACATCTCAGAAAACTAAGAGTTGTAGTGTAAAAAAGTTACAGCAGATCACTTATCACAGACAGTGCTGCCCTCAGCAGAGAAGCCTTTATCTCAGATAGCAGCAGGGTGCATCTTACTAACTCAACCCTTTCTCCTCTCGTCTGTTACGCTCGTTCATTCAAAGGTGTAAATGTTCAAACAGACTAATTCCTTCAAAGCTATGAAGAGCATGAAAGACCGGTCTCCGCCCTCATTCCTAATTGATGGCCTCACATCGCAGCATGAACGCTGGATAAGTCTAGCTCATTAGCGGTAACTACACTACAGTTAGCTCCATTAAAATTACATTACAGACATTCTAGACACACCTTATTCTGATCCCCTTTCACTCTGCTTCATTCACTTAAAATGTCATTTACAGTAGACGTGGAATGTGAGTGAGCAGAATGAGCTCATTTCACTAAGAGCAGAAGAATAACCTCATTGTTATTCGTAGGCTACAGTATCTTTCTGCAATAAATACAGTTAAAAACACCATAAATACAAACAAGAATTTTTTTTACTTCCATTCATTTGTCTTTATGAATATGCAATCCACTTATTAGAGTAATTGTCCTTAGATGGTGTGGGGTTAGTGGGGTTAATTTAAAAAACAGCCACTAATGTGAAATCACCGTGTGATACTTGCACTTTATTATCACCTCTAGCTCTCCTCCACACGTGCTCTTTTTCCAGCAGGCATTTGCTTCAACTTACATTCGCTGACCATTCAGACCATACAGTGCTCCTGCTCATATTGTGCTTTTCTCTGGGGAAAGCCAGTAAATGCTAGCATGTGACCTTAGGCAGTTTCTGAACCCCAGCCTTTAGATCAACATGACATTATGAGTGACAACATTTCACTGATGTTATGGCAGCACCTGGAGATCCTCTCGGTAGAGCTGCAGGATGCTGCTTTAGAAAAGGACACCTGTGATGCTCGGCCTGTGCTCTTTCCACTGCATTTCTTGGTGCAGTGGGCAAAAATCTACAGGTCACGAAAAGAAAATAGACAGATATCAGTGAATGAGTTCTTAATAGTGGCTGAATATGAATCACAGCAGAATTTTGAATTTACATGGGATTTAAACCTTGACTGAAGGTTAGAGAGATTTTAATAAGTCTTCATTCACATCCAAAAGGAAAGGATTGAAACAAATGAAAAAAATTAAAATTGAATTATTAAAATTACAGAAAAGAAAAGCTGCTTTGCAACATTTTAAATGCAGTAACCATGAAATTTAGATGTTTTTTTAATCAAATCTTTTTTCAGCTCTATTAAATTAACAAAATATTGCCTAATCTCTGCACACATTTCCAGATGAAAACCACAGCATTAAAAGTAACTTGCAACTAAAACTCTGAAAGGAAAGGTTCAATCTTTTACTCTGAAATGTAGTGTGTCAAAAAATAGAAATATTAAAGTAAAGTACATGTTCAGCTAAACTGAACAGATGGATTTGAATGAGGCGCTCAGATCTCTGAGAAGCCTTCTCACAATGAAAGTCACAAGTGAAAAATGGTGGTGCGCTTGGGAAGATTGAGAAGATTGTGTACTTTTTGATGTATAAATTGTGCAAATCAAGAGCAAGCATGGTAGTTTATTGCTGGGGACCCAAGTGCAGGGCTAAATTGCAACACACAATGTGGCTAATCTGCACAACCAAGCTTTGAATAGGCACACATTATCAAGGGCTGGAAAGGCTGTAATGAAGTTTGGACCCAAATGCAGACACAATGGAAAACTGTTTCTTCTCAGGAGTCTCAGGAAAGGAGTCTTAATGAACAAAGTTGTACTAAACCTAGAGCATGGATAGCTGGGGATACAGGGAAGAATTGCATTAATATGAGGAGCAAAAAGAACATAAGCAAAAACATGGAAGCCAATTTCCCACCGTGAGGTAGCAGGCAATCTGGCAAAGAGTAGAAGCTTGAGCTGGTCTTAAATACTGGTCGGTGATTGCTGTTGATGATCTGCAGGTGAGGTGAGACTAGAGCGAGAAACCTAGACTCAAAGAACGGGATGGAAAAATACACCACAACCTGACACTCAGCCTGGACCATGACACAAATATACGCACATTAATTCAGGAAGTGTGTCCTTATAACGGTGTCATTTTAAAACATTCAATTTATATGTGCCTGTATATGCGAATTTGCTCCTATAAAAACATTAGTAACACACACAACAGGCAATCCACAATTCATTATTAATTTTGAGCCTCATTTCCGTTGCCTGTCCAATGTATATCTAATACGCCTTCTCCTTTTAGCTCAGGTTTTGGTCTCCACCAAGTCTCGGAAAGCGATATCTATCTCTGTAGTACAGGAAGTCCAGAAACTCATTAAACTTCTTGCTGAAAATAGCTCTTTTATTTTTTCTGAAGACCATTAGAAAAATTAAGAGAAAACAATGCACTTAAGATGCAACGATGCAACTAAATCATTTGGATAATTTTTCTATGGTATCGTCACTACGAACAGCATCTGGTTCATTACCTGTAGATAAATCCACTGTTATATTTATTACAGTTACTCGTGCAGCTTTTCATACACCCTGGATAGACTCTTTCTGTTGTAGCCTGGAGTCAGTGAAAGTGCTGATATTGTTTGATTTCCCTTCTGCTAGCTATCTACTCCTATTATCTCTTACTAGATGATGTCAAAGGACTAAGAAACCACAATCCATAATAAAATCCAGTTTAGACATATGCTGTAAACTTTCCATATTCCAGACTTTGATAAGCACAACAAACAGATCACCCATTGTATTTCTAAGGAGGGAATAAAGAGAGCTGTGGCTTCACTTGATGTTGTTTTCTCTCCTGTTCTCAAAATGGTACTGGTAGCATGCAGGGACAGTTTGTCCTCTACAGAAATAAAACAGCATTCATTTCTGTGTCCTTAAACAGAAGGCTCTTTGATGGATGAGCCAGATCCGGAGTAGTTTGATGTTTTCTAAGAATTTTAGCATATAAAAGACGTGGGTCCACATTCTGTTTTCAACATGCAGTTTGCAATCATTTATTTTTAGCTAATCTCCTTTTGCCTTAATCAGGTATTTTATTTTTTGGCCATATACAATCAGGTAAGTAATAACAATAATGAATACAACATGATATAACACTGACTGAATTCTGTTTTCTTACCCCTCACAATTCAAGTTTATAATCCTACGGTGGCTGCTGTAGGCCAAACATGTTTTAGTCAGCCAAGAGAGATCATAAACATCAAATTTAAACTGTATCGTGACTGGCCAGCATGTTCATTCTACTTTTTGTGTAAAAAAGTTAAAAAAAAACTGTATGCACACTATAATAAAAAATTGATGTGTCAATTAAATATTTTGCATTATTTCATGTTTTTATCCCCTAGACACCAGAAGAACTCACACTTCCAGATACCAAAGTGACTCCAGGCTGGACTTGCCTTGGAGCCTTTTGCTGTCTGGGCAGTGTGTCAGTCCACTGTTTACCTCATGCCCAGTGAGAAACTTCAACATCTATTGCCACAGTTCAGTTACCTCACATGTTGGATGTCAGAATCACTCCCAAGGTAGTACATTTAAATAGTGAAGTCGAAAAAAAACCAAACCCAAAACTTATTTTCCTTCTTAGCAAGATAGAGGCATTCATGCATTGCTTGCAATACAAGCAATAGCCTAACGATATCTTTTTTTCTTTTGCTACTGAAGAACACCACTGCAGCACATTCCTGGATACAGCCTGGTAATTGCTCTGCATAAGGTTTATTTAGCAAGTCTCAAATACACAACAGAGGCAGGACAGATTAAAAGTTTTACAGTTTCATGAACTGTTTACGCTTACTGCTGTCATCTTGGATTGTTTAGTCAGGGTTGCTGGGGCTGCTCCGACTTTCTGAGATGGAAATCCTAATTGAAGGAAATTGAAAATTTTGAAATTCCAAAAATGCAAACTGGGAATTCAGAAAATCTGACCGCTGTCTTAATCTGGAACACACTAAATTTACTTGGGGGATAGCTGTAAAACTTTATGAAAGGAGTGCAATATGAATCATTGAGTCAGTCAGTTGTTGAGGATATCCTGAACTTTTCTACTGGTAAACATGCTGTTAGCCTCTGTTAGCTGCCATTAGCCTCTGTTAGTGAAACTTTCTTAGAAGATCTAATATTGTTGGATTTGGATACTTAGCAAATAAACTCTCATATGATGTGAGAATGTCATTAAACTGTTTGTCAGATGGAAAGCATGATTTTTAGGACACTTGAGCCTAACATAGCATTAGCTTATAACTAGCTGGTGTTCTTATTGTTTAGCCGGCTTTTTGTCAGCTATTCCAACACGGGAGGGTCATATGTCTAATCTGCTGAAAATAAGTATTTGCAACAATAAACAGAGAATAAATAAATAATGTTCATGCATGTTTTCGTGTGTTAGAGTCCTGACTTCAGGACAGGAAATGAGACTTGAGGTGAGGAAGAACCGGATAACGTTCTATTCGGATGCCGTTGTCTCTTTCCTGACGTTTTTGCTTCATTGTTGAAGGAGACCCCTTCTCAAAAATAAAACATAGGTATGTTTCTTCATACTGTTTCTTGACCCTGCAGCTGCATAGATAAGTTACTTTTTTTCCCCCCACCACATTTGAACATGTACAAGCTCTCTCCTCCACCTTTGGCATAGTATGTATGTGGCAAGGTGGTGGGACAACATGACAGTTTCCACAAACTGGCGCCCGCTCCTATGTATTTTTAATGGATTAAGTCTGAGTTTATGAGAATCCATCAGTTTAATGGAAGATGTAATTACACACTAATTAATGTATATTTATGACTACAGTATTCTTTTTTCCATTAGATGAACTCAAAGAATGATTGACTATATCTTTAAATTAATTTGGTCAACCAGTAATCAACAAGTTTTTCTATTACAGTAAATACACTACTGAGAAACATTCATTTGCAGTTGTGTTTCTGACTACCTGGTAAATCTAATGTATTCACCCTTTGGCATTGTGTTTGACCTCAGCTAATTCCCAATGATAATACTAAGCCCTTCTGTTGCTACAGCAAATTCTTCGATATCTTTATCATCTGGTTATTATCTGTGTGTCTTCCATTTATTTCTGGGCAAGTAGGTTGCAGTGGCTTTTTAGCCCCTTTTTTGTTGAGAATACCCACCTGATGTGTCTGAAAACAATATTATTAGAGCCATCAGAGTAAGCGACTGGCTCAGACTAACTCTAAAATCCTGTAGGAGAACTGTGCAATTATGTAATACTTCTCAGTAGGTGCCTAATTGTCTCTGGACTGATGTTTTGATACATTGTTAATATAAAACTGTAGATAATTGCTGCCTTACCTCTATCAACCATGATAAGGATGACACAAAACACTGACATGTTTTAGTTTAGAAATTAGGTAACACCATTTTTGGAAGCACCTTGGTTCCTCTAGAAAAAGGGTGTGACTCAATGTGATGAGCCTTTAATTTATCGGATACCCATGTGTGGATGGGAGTCAGTTATCCCATACATGTGTGATGATATGCACACCAGCTGGAAAGCTCGCGCAGTGCAACAAGAGATGGTGCAACGAGACTTGTTTCCATGACTTTTTAAAATATTCAGTGATCAAGGTGGAGATTATGTCACAACTTTATGAGCCAGTCTGGCCCTTACAGTGCCTGTGAAATCCCATACATACATACAATTTGAGGAAAGGTGGCTTTTAAAACTACAGAGGATCAGTAAAGTGGAAAACAGAAATTATGTCTGACAGATGTCTTAGCTTCATTCTTGTAAAAAAAAAACCTTAGGAAAACTCAGAATATGTCTTCCTCTCTCCTGTCATTCACCTAGTTTACACTTGTATTCGGCCTCTCAGCTTCACTCATATG
>VUQG01034803.1:0-31893 GCA_015106755.1 Etia nguti
CACATGTGTGTGTGTGTGTGTGTGTGTGTGTGTGTGTGTGTGTGTGTGTGTGTGTGTGTGAGAAAGAGAGAGAGAGAGAGAAAATCACACCTGAAGACCACGCTCCAGGTCCTGCCTTCTCCCCCCAACTGTCCATCACTGCCATCCAGGTGAGAAGGTAATTGAGGAGATTCTGTCGGAGCAAAGCAGTGGCCTCTGACAGCATTTAGAGCGCACAGAAAATGTACCAGACAGCCAGAGGTGGTTTGACGGCATCTGTTCAACATACCTTCTGACATCATGAATGCCGGTGCCTCCAGAAAAGACTACGCAAAGCAACATAAAGAAAAAAAAGTTTTTCTTTTTTTCGATTCAACTCGTTAAAACTACTTCTTAGTTGTGTTGCACAACCGGGGAAATCTTTTCATCCCTTTCTTACACATTAAGGCTCAGAGCCACAGTAAGTTCCGAGACTGAAATCTCCTGCATTACTGAGCCAGTTGAGACGTACAGGAGGAAAATGAGAATGTGTGGCAGGCCTTATAAGGTGGGTCACACAACAGTGCACCACACTGTTGGTAAGATGAATGACCTTAAGATTTATTTCCGAAGGAATAATCCTTTAACTATATATCCAGTCCAGAAAACCTGTGTATTACACTCATATTTGGATGTTTGTTCTTTGCATGATTTATGTCCAGCGCAAATACTCACAGCAAATGCTGGAAATAGTGTGCCCTTTATGTAGCACAGCAAGCAGTGGGGGGGTGGGGTAGCATATGCAGTTTGATGCAGGAGACTGCAGATTGCATCCTGTCACAATGCAACAGCCAAAGAAAACTTTTTTAAAAATAAATAAATAAATAAATATTAACCCATTTTTTTAGTCTTATCTTAACCAGGCCATAAAAATCTACGAGAATTTTCAAAATGTGCATTCTTTTGTAGACGAGCCCAGTATCAGTACTGAAACTTGCATTTCCTCAGCTGGCAATCTCCTTAAACAAAGAGATATTTGAGGCACTTTAAAGGAAGAATATCGAATATTTTTGGCGATAATGATTTTCTTTAAAATTTATGATTTTCAAAAAATGGTGCAGAGTGCAGTTGGTGAATATTTCCACATCATCACAGTGTTATTTTGGGACTAAATAGCAATACAGTCCTGTGGTACCATTTTTATTGTGTTTTGGGTAAATTTCAAATGTGATTAATACTGAAATATCAACATGCAACAGTATGATCACGTTTTATTTTTCACTTTGTAAATTGTAAATATAGAATGAAGAAGGTAGAAGAGTCTGGGAAGCCACACCTGCTTGACCTCCAGGCACATTCGAGGAGCTGAGCTAAACCTGAAAGAGGGATGAAACAGTGGCCCAGGACTTGAAGTGTTTGTGTTACTCAGACTCTTTTAAAAGCATAGCCCAGCATTCTGAAGAAATTATGAATTGTCTAGACTCTCTATACCTAGTGGCTTTCTTGAGAAAATTAGAATTAGAAATAGGTTTGACCCTTTTGTGGAAGAACATTCAAAGAGCTAAAGGTATAAATAAATAAAGAAGGCAAAGCCTGAGGTTTCATTTCATATCTCCCCAAAAAACCGCCCGCAATTAATTTGCAGCAGTAATGTGTCGGTGGGTTCAGACTGGAATTATTCATCCGGTGGTAAATATTTGTGTGCTGCATTAGTGATGTTTTTGTCCAGAAGAAGAAAACAACCTCCTCCTGCCTACCTAATGTGGAGCTGAGGACGTTTTAGAAAATGCATTTCGCTGATAACCTTTCTTGTCTTGGTGAATGGATAAAAAAAAAAAAGAGAGAGAGAGGGACTCAACAGTGTCATCAGGTCATACGAAGATGGTTTCCCAGATTTAATCTCGACGTTACAACAACGGCCATAAAGAGGTCCCTTTACAGCGCTGATGTCCGCGCGTTTGCAGATGGCAAAGTGCTTGGTGTCAGAAGGATTGTGACACCATAGACCAGAAGCCAAAAAAGCATATTGCGGCAGCTGGTTGTGTGCTGTTCATCACCATTCTCCCTCTGGGACTTTGACAGTCATTTTCCTCTCCGTCTATTTTTATAGTTGGTTTGAGGGAGGTTTGCTTAACTAGATTAGAACTCTGTTTTAATCCCTTTAATACAGCGAATCCCATCTCAAATCAAAGTGCTAAAACCCTACACTGCACTGGCATTTCTGCCACCGTCGTTATTTCTTTTTAATTATTTTTAATTTTCGAAGAGAACGGGCTGTCAGCCATCGCGGGCCGCTTTATTTGGATAGGAGGGATGGATACACACAGGGATTATTTTAGTTAAGACAGCACAACAGCCAGGAATTAATCCCTCCATTAACTGGATTGTGTTACTACTTCTCCCCTGTGGCCCTGTTTCCTAAACAGAGGGTGGCCCGGTGATGCACGGATGCCTGATGCATGTTGTGTTTAATGGCCATTAGCTGCACAATGTGGATACATAAAGAACCCTATTCATTATCAGGGACCGAACTGCAGAATTATTCAAACTAATGTTGCGTGAGCCATTATTGGGACAATTATGCATGTCGATGCTTTTGATTTGATTCGTAAGAGATCGGGGTCGTGTTAAGCAGTTGGTTGATTTGCTCTCCGTGTTGTAATGCCACAGTGTGCAAATGCCTCTGGGGACTTTTTAAAATATATATATAAATAATGAATGTATTGTGCTCTGTCTCTAAACCTGAGCTAATTTTTTGGAATTAAACAAAAGAGGAGGCTGTAATCAGGTCTCGCTGCTGTGTAAAGTTTATAGTGGTAGTATTCACGCTGATCTTTGATCTCTTTCTTTAAGAGAGCTCGACTTCCTCAACTGTGGGGCTTCTCGTATTGCCTCCCCAACAGCTGCGCCTCTTTCATAACCAATCCTTTCCTTCCTTCTCTGACAGCTCAGCAGATTTCTGAGAGATTGATAAGGAGTTCAGTAATCAATACCGACTTATACACCTGACATGGAGTCAGCAGTTAACTTTGAGACAATGAGGAATTGATACAGCTTTGGCAGCACATCACAC
This sequence comes from Etia nguti, assembly GCA_015106755.1. NCBI lineage: Eukaryota > Metazoa > Chordata > Actinopteri > Cichliformes > Cichlidae > Etia > Etia nguti. Next base: position 3,032 of record VUQG01034803.1, read on the forward strand.
CCATCACGTGGATGTCAATTTAACAGACAAAGTGTATTTTAAGAGAATACAATACCACTAAGCTTTGAGTGAAGTGGGAACATCGCTCGCTAACGTGGTGATGGTGAGCTGGTTTTTATGGCCGCCATGTTTTGGCCTCAGCACGAGTGAGGACGAAGTTTTTGCATTTATTCAAGTGTTCATTTTTGGGTCGATAATGGTGCTCTGGGAAACGTTTAGGAACCATCAAAGCCTGAAGGCGGGACATCAATATCGGCGCTACGCTCAATATCAATCCATGCAATAGTGGTCAAGACATTTGGGTTAAGCGTCAGTCTTGCGGAGGCATTAGCGGAAAGGTCAGGGCACCTCCCCACCACTCTCCAAGGAAGTAGTATATGATGATGATGTCTGAGGACAAATATATCTAACTTATGTGGCAGACATTGCGCTGTTACAAAGGATACATGACGCCTGCTGAACATGAATGTCAGTAAAAATCACGGGGATCCATTTCAGGTCTGCTGAGATCTTCAAGGCTAAAGCGATCACATACGTTAGGACTGCTTGTGTGGAGAACTTGTGGAAATATCACAACGACAGCATTAACCGTGCTGAGCCAAGACCAATTATCTCCAGTCACAGTGCAGAGTTGACCTGTGACCCCGAATCAATACACCTATTCATGTAAGCTTGCGGCACTAATGGATATTTTCTCCTCCTTCATCTTGCACGTGAATCTCGAATGGTTGTCAGATCCTTCTGACTAATGACGGGCTGTAACGCTCTGATTGATATTGTAGCTGGAGCTTATATGAAAGTAATAAAGACACAGGAAACTTGAGGTGTCAAGTTGAGGGATTTATTAGAGAAGGGTGGATATAAAGGTATCGTATGCAGGGATTCTATTCTCTGAGCAAACCACAACTAGTCAAACCTCTCTGTCTATATTATACGCTACACGACTTCCAAACAAGGTCATCATAGTTAGTGACGTTACCATTCAAGAAAAAGGGGTTTAAAAAGGCAATACAATAGACCATAAGTGTGCTTTGGTAAAAAAAAACAACACCATATGGATTATTATTAATATTATTATTATTATAATCATCGGGAATGAGGGAACTACTCGGATGCTGACACTTCCAGGTATTTTAAACATAAGTTATTCCTAGTACTACAGGTTAACATTCAAATTGAAAAAAAAAAAAGTCATCAAGGATCATACCACAACTGATATCCTCCATTTAGAGCAACTCCTTTACTGAACCATGTAAGAATTCCATTGAGACCGTTTAAGTGTGTATACAAGCAGCCTGTCAGTAGCACATTAATGATACAGCTAGAATATCAACTGCCACAATTAATTGTATATTTTTTTAAATGCCTCACTTCCTCTTCTGGTATGTTTCTTTCCCCTTTTTTTGTTTTGTTTTTTAACTTTCATATTTTCAAAATGTCGTTCTGTCTTTGTCACATTTTGGCTCTCACATATTAAGCTACAATAAGATCGATAAATACTGTTGGGTTGTGTGCTGGCTGTCTGTGAGCCATGAGGACCACAGTGTTAACAGGAGCCACAGTGTGGCAGTTTTAATATATACTGTAGTCCTCCTGAGGTGTCACCAAGCACACACAGGGCAAACAGAGCTGGGTTAACACAATGTAAAAAGGGAACTTTTTCATCAACTTCTCGCCGTCATGTTGAGTTGTTTTTCTTAAGCATGACTTCTTTTTTTCGTTTTTCTTTTTCTTCTTAGAAGGAGTCCATGGCCTTGAATTCGCTGAGGGCCTGGACGGGGGAGATGTGTTTCTTCTGGGAGCCTCGTCGTACACGAGTCTGGCATTCCTCGGGCTTCTCCCTTTTTACCAGAGGCTTCTTCTCGGGGGCCTTCATGCGCCAAGACACAACGGGCGAGTTAACAGCCGCTGTTCCGTACACCTTCTGGTACTTGGTGGAAGCTACGTAAGATGCCTTTACAGTCAGCACCACTGCATTCATTAGGTTCTTGGCCGCTTGGATCAGGGAGGTGGCGCTGTCCAGCTGAAGAGGATACGACGAGTTGGAGGGGAAACAGAAAAATATTAAGTTACATCAAAAGTTAGTTTGTCTTAGAAAAAAAGGACAATATTTTTCTTGCCTTAAACAACACTGAAACATATCAGCTGTAGTATGGTGCAAAAGTGTTGAGCCACCCTCATTTCTTTTTAATTTGCTAGGAAAAATGGGTGCAGTGAAATGCAGTATCTACAGCAGAGTTACAACGGAGTTTGCACAGTTCTTTGGAGCTAGAAAATGTAATATTTGGTATGATCACTTTTCTTTCAACACTGCCTGAACACTCTTAGGCAAGCTTTTGGGTCATTTCTTTAAGTCAACTTCAGGAATAGTTCTTCAGGTTTCTTGAAGGACATTCAAAGCTCTTCTTGATGTTGGATACCTTTCGTTCTGTTCTCTGTCACGATGATCGCACACTTCAATAATGTTGACGTCCAAGCTCTGGGGAAGATTTTTGGCTTTTTTTGTACACAATTTTTTCTAATCTATTTATTTTTCAATTTTATTTTTATAATGTATCTGTAATTCACTTTTTTCTTGCTGACCTTTGTGCTACTGTAACTGAATGGAATTTCCCCAGTGTGGGATTAATAAGGTCTCTCTCTATTTCTATGATAATGTTGCACTGTGTTTTTCTGTCCAGGTATGATTTTAATGCATTGGCAGTGTGTTTGGGATCATTCTGAAAAATGAAGCTGTTGCTAATCAGAAGCTTTTCAGATGGTTTTGCATGGTGGATCAAAATGTGATGGTACATTTTTGAGTTCATACTTCCATCAGTTTCGATCCTGAGCACTGCTGGCTGAAGTGCGGCTCCAATTTGAACCAAAAATTTCACGTTTGGATTCATCACTACATATGACCTGTTACCGCAAAATTTAAGTCTAGTTCTTACATAATTTGACGTATCTCGGACTTTTCTCCCTGTTTCCATTTCTTCCTTCCTATTTCTTAAGGACATGACCTTTCATCTCCTGTAGATTCCAGGGTCTTTTGGACAAGTCTGTCCTCCACTTGTCCAGTTTCCTCAAATTTTTTAAGGCCACACTGCACACCATAATGAAATGTGCCAAGTTTTTGGCTAACATTTGGCATTTTTCATGGATTCAACTAGAGACAAGGGAACAAATTATGTGTTTTTGCAAAGGCTACTTATAAGAAAGTGACTAAAGACAGCAAAGAATGAATTTTAAATTGTAAGTTGTCTGTTATGTTTAGACACAACACTGCTTCATCCCTTGAATTAGGTGTCTTTTTTATGCTTGCATGATTCAGTGTTAAGTGGTTCAACAAAAAATGCTTCTCTAAAAATGATAAGGTACAAGGACTGGAGTAGAAGTTCAGCGAATGACCACAGAAAAACGTTCAAATGTAAATATGTAAAAAATTGTGTATGTTTCTGTTCTGTGTACTGTTTGTTTGTATATGTGTCTTTCTTGCTGCTGTTACACCCAAATTTCCCCTTGTGGGACAATTAAAGGATTATTCTATTCTATTCTATTCTATTCTATTCTAAATCCAGGAGAACTATTGTTTAAAACCAATTTAAAAAATCACAATAAAGTCTGGCTCCTTGGAATCAAAATATGAAGAAACGAAGGGTGACTCAAGACTTTTGCACATCACTGTAGATACAACACCTAGAAGGTCTGTGCCGCAACCGGCAATTAGAGAGGATAAAAACGCGGCTCTCACTATATGACATCTTATTTTAGCAGTTCTTAATTAGCAGAGGCAGGGGTCAGGTGCACCTCTGTCTCCGTCTGTTTTGTTTGGCTGACATTTAAGGGTCGTGGCCAGTGGGCCTCCTCCTACATCACACTGAGACGAGTCAACAGTTTAGATTTAATGAGTGTGGACTCCAGCTGGCCACCATGAAAAGGTTAAAATCTCAGCAGGGCTTGCATATCTCATGTGAGACAAACATTAGAGTCCTGAGAAATGAAGAAGTGTATCAACCCAGGATGCGGAGAAATCCAAAGCAAAGATAAAAGTCAAGTTTGTTTTTATTTGGCTTCATTGAAACAGATCTTTTTTTTTTTTTCCCCTGATAAAATCAAAATTCATAAAAATTGGTCAGTAAAGACAACTGCAGGGCTCAACTTTTATAGTTTAAAATGTGTTTAAAGCCCACAGATGCTGCACTAATGATGATAGAAGAGACTCAAAAACCAACTTTATTTTATAAGTTATACAAATGATACTGTTTACTTTAGAAAGGTTCATAAAATTTTGCGTTGTCATAGTTTTTGTATTAACACCCGACTTCTATATTTCTATACACTGAAGAAAATGATGGATAAGAAGTTTTAGAATCTCATGAATGTTAAATGCAAGCAACATGGGATAATTGCCTGATTTTGGTTGGAGCACCATTAGGAGTTCATGAGGCATGAACACTACAACTGGAAAAAAGCCTGTGGTGCATATTTCAGGTATTATTAGATGGCAATCGGTTTGAAATAATTGCATCAGCCATAATCTACATGACCCTTTATCTCATCTTCCAAGCTTCATTATGACCTTGAACAAAAAGATTTGCCCATCCGCAGCACGGACCATAAAAAGGTCTTAAATGGATCAAGTCTAGTGAATCTACGCTTAAAGCTTATCTACAACATCAGTGATAGTGAAGCACTTACCCCAGACACGATGAGCTCTCCACCCAGATTCTGGACCTCAGCTTTCACCTTGCTGCAGATGTTGAGCTGATGACAGTACAGGGCAATTCTCTGAAGGTAAGCCAGCAGATCCTGCTTGCACGCCGAATCAGGGCACTGAATGGAAAAAAGCGCAAAGACACATGCAGTCAATATATGATAATCTAATTTACTTTCATTGGCAATTAACTTTAAATTAAGAGCAACAAAACCCGACAGTTTTCACTTTTTCATCTTTAGCCTCTTCACACTGACAGCTGTGCATCATAATTCAGAAATGTGCCCAGAAATGTACACTGTTTTGATGCAATAGTTTCCAATGCAGACTCACACAGGGAATTACATACATCTTCCTGCATCATCGCAGTGATGTGTAGTGACATGCAAATGTGATTATTGCATCTACAGTGGGGGAAATAATTATTTTATCCCCTGCTGAATCTGTAAGTTTGCTCACTTACAAAGACATGAACAATGTCTAATTTTATGGTTTATTCAATGAGTGGAAAATCCATTTATAATTTTTGTGTGGTTTTTTTTCTGGAATTTTAGTTGATATTCTGTCTCCGTTAAAATGAGACTAAAACCTGTTCTTTGTAATGAGCAAACTTACAAATTCAGCAGGGGATCAAATAACTATTTCTCCCACTGTATGAAGTGTAATTTGTATACATGGCTGAAAATGTTTTTACATTTTGATCCAGTCAAAGGCGCTCTCAAAAGCCATGGAAAAATAGGCTTAGGACTTGTTTCAGACATTATTGCCAAAATCTAAGTCTGTGCCTATCGCAGAACTACCATCTGGATTTAAAGGCGGTAAGTTTTCCCCCCCAAAAATAATTAAGATCCAAGTTCTCCATCAAATTGGATTGTTATAATAGTCATGGTTTCTGAAGTTGAGCCGGTTTTAAAATATAACACCAAGAAAAACAATCCTAAAAAAAACAAACAAAAAAATGGAAACAGTGGGGTTCCGGCGTTTTTGGTTGCTAATTACACGTCTTTGCACGGCGCATGAAGGCTGTTGCTCAACTTTTTTTTTTCTCCATTGTTAGTTGTTGCAGGCATGAGTTTCAAAGGCGACTTGAGTTGCACTGCAGGGTGTCAAACACATTCATTTCACATGAAACAAGTTTGTCACAGCATGTTGCACAAGAAGAAAGCAGATCAATCCACAATGAACGGACACAATATTTCAAAACCCAGAACGACTTGCTTCCACATCAGCCTTTCTTCCCCTGTGGCCCACTTTTTATTTTATTTTATTTTATTTTTTTGAATCAGAAATTTTGACCTGGTCCTGCTGGCCTTTGTGCTACTTCAACAGGAGAAAGACCAATCATACAGAGCAGCAAATGGACCGACAGGGAATAAGAGGACAGCCTCCTCAGGTATCCTACTATCACACAGTTTGCCCCTATTATTCCATCTGGAAGCCTTCCAGGAGTCAGCTATGGCCCACTAAGCTCCCAGTGGGTTAAGAACACTGCATCAGCTGCTTAAACACTGTGAGCATCATTTTGTAGCAGCACCTTTCTTCCAGCCATTAATATTAAACGGTCCTAACTAGGACATTCAGCACCACTGTGTGGGGAAATGCACAGCTCATTTCCTTGTCTTCTGGGCTCGGGTATATGGGGATGGCAAGTTAAACATCGAGCTGTGACATGAATATACCCCCTCCAGGACTTACAACTTTCCTGGCTTCCTGTTTCATCTCCTTCTACCTGAGACAAGGCCTCCTGTGCCAAGGAAAAATTGCATCGACCGGCCCAAAGTGCCCTTCACTGATGCTCACAAATGGATAGCAAAAGTCTGTCTTTTGTCTTTGGTGAAATGTTTGGCTTTTTTTTTTCTTCTTCTTTTCAACCTACAAATATAATTGCAAAAAGCAATTCAAGGCATAGTTACGGCTAGAGCAGGACTTTCAACAGCACAATAAAGCACCATCTTCCTCTCACTGAGTGCAGACTGAGGGCGAGCTGCTAGCTCATAAAGCAGCCAGCGAGGGTGAAGCGTCTCTTTGGGCATTATCACTGCACCGCCAGTCCTGGCTAAAATAACTGCTAACTGCACTCCGCACTGCTGGCACTTCACACTATTGCCCGAGGCAACTTTGATGCAGACATGACACAATTGTTCCCTATTGTACAGTTGACTAATAGCCCAGTTCTTCCACAGATTCCCTGTTGATGTAAATAAATTGTATGGCCCATTACTTTGCCTGGCTCATTGAAGCCCTCTCTCTTTATAGCAAAATAGGATTCATTACTGTCTAGTCAGGAAACAACGTGCACTGACAACTGGACTTTTTCAGCCTTCGCCAAACTCTCTCTGACCTTCTCTCTTCTTTCACTATTATATGAACATTTTTTATTAGTGTCCAGAGGAACAGGCAAGAGAGTTCGTTTTTGTTTTTGCATAATTTGGTCCAAAATGAATAAAACATGCTCCAAATGGATAATTTAGCAAGATGATGTGAACTCTCTTGCTAAGATGAGGGCAACACCATCAGAGTGTGGCAGTCTGTCAAAACACAAGTCTCACCTCACGCTGATGCTGCATTTATAAGCAGGCTTGGACTTTTTCTCCTAAATGATTCACTTTGTAAGAAGTAGTAATTAGTAAATAAAAACTGTTCCGCTCGCAGCCCGAGCTCAGTTGCTGTTTTGCCTTTATTGCAGCTTTTTGTTGTGCGTTAAATGGATAACAGTAGACGAAGACAAGGATGAAATCTGAGCGAGAAAAGGCTGACTTGAAGATGGTACGATGACAGATTCAAATGGAGCATGTTACACTCAGTTACACAATATGTCTTCTAGCTGACTGGACAGCTACAGTCTCTCTGATGGTAAGCTGTCACTTGTCAGTTACGTCAAGATAGCTGGTAATCTTTCTATTTGCTCATTCAGTCTTTGCATCTCCACCAAAGACCGAGCACTGCTGTGCTCTCATACATACTAAAATCACTTATTATATTTTAGTGCATTCCTAATGCACAGCATCTTCTTCTTATGATTTATTCCATTATCTGGCATGTTGCACAGGAAAAGCCTTAAAAGAAAAATTACAATTTCCCACCATCGACAAAATAAATAATTCAAGTGACCTTGAGTACCATTCATGATTTTTTAAAACATGTGACTGTTGATTTACATCTAAAATGTGCAATTTCTGCCTAGAATTAAAATTATTATTAACTGAATCTTCTGCCCAGGTTTTGTCTTACCTAGAAGAACTACACACCCCCAAAAACTCATGTCAGTGACATCCTCTTCACTTCACACAGTTGCAATGTGGTCACATAATATTTTAGGGAAAAAAGAAAAAAAAAAGGATTTTAACAAATGAGAAAACAAAGCACTCGGAAGATCTGACAAGTCTTCCACACAACTTTTCACCCGGCGACAGGGATGGTAGGTGGACTGGTTTTGATAAAGTGCTTTTCTACTCTACCTGAGCACTCTCAAAGTGAATCTCTCATTCACCAAAGCATTTTTTTTTGTTTGTGTCCAAGTGTTTTCTTTCTAACATTCACACCCTCTTACACGCCGATGAACGCATCGGAGAGCAACTTGGGGTTCACCAGCTTGCCCAAGGATACTTTGCATTCAGACTGGAGCAGCCAGGATCAAACAACCAACCTTCCAATTAGTAGATGAACCTGTGCTACCTCTTGAGTCGTAGCAGTCACTGTTAAATACAGCTACTTCTGACTGCTCCAGCCAGAGCCTATCAAACTGTATATTTTTGTTTATATTGTGAGATCTTTAATTAGACATGAGTTTTTGCTGCTGTCTGTCGAAGTGACAGAAGCTTTGCTGCTACTGGTTTGCACTCGCTGTGACAGAAGCTTTTGCTCTGACAACTAAGGCCAAATCTGAAAGTCTGAGTATGTAGCTTTAAAATTGAGTATGTTTTGAAGCATTTGTAATGACTTTTAATAAATTATTGTGCAACACAACTCAGTGCTCAAACTGCATATTTACAAAAGTGAAACGCAAATTAAAAGTACTTTTTCAAAGCGATGATAAGCAGCAAAAGTAATGTGAAATATAATAAAAGATAGGGAAGGCAGTATTAAATATTTTAAAGACGTCTTAGCAGGAAAATTTTATAATACTACCAAGGGCAAGAAAACTATGATCCTCCTGGTAAATAGCTTGTGTGAAGCCACAATCATTCTATCAAAGACATCTACTTTGTCTAATATTACACGGAATACGGGCACTGTATCACACTTACAGGGTCACTCTATATAATGCCTTTCTAAGAATAGCTCCAACCTGAAGTTTTTACCATCTTAGGTGTAGCCATATTTTCTGTAAAAATACTCACCTTGACATACTACACAGAAATGTAAAGACACCTATGACAACTGTCAACACAGATACCAAGTACCTGCGCTGACAGAATGACTCAGCAATCAAAGTATGCCTGCCTCAAGCCAAGTTAGTCATAATGCTACATGTCACTGTTTTTCATAACGCTGTGCTCGATGCTATACGAACTGACTCCTAAAGATAAACTTGGTGGTGGTTGGTGTCATAAGAATCCTAACTGAGATCGCTGAGATCTTTAAACCCCAGTTTAACTTCTTCTGCGGGGACATTCAAAGTCACCTCAAAAGTTGCTATGTTGTGCAAAGCCACTGACCCATTTATGTCCACAGAAGACGGTCAACACTCACACCTCCGTCGAATGATAAAAACATTTGTGATCGGTCAGATGCATCTTTGAATTTGCCTCCAGAACTGTACATAAAAGACACGGTAACTTTGATCTTCTAGCTGTGCGTAACAACGGCTGGAAGGGTCTCCGATGCTGTCCTCAATCTCCATCAAGATGACGACACACCCACGGTTTTCCCTCACCTTTACTCGTTTTTCAGAACCTCGAATTACCTTTTGCTGCATTTCCAAACTCGCCACTCCATTTATCAGCTGCTGTTTGAGGTGACGGCTACTGCTTTTTTGTATTTATTAATTTGCAGCACAGTCATGTTTAATGCTTTTCAGTCATTCATTCATCAACTGCATTTATTATTCATGCATAATTAGCATCTTTGTGGCGTTATTGTTGCATCTATGTTTGCTGTTGTTATTGTGAATACATTTTCATATTTTCATCAGGTGCATCAGGTTCATGTTTTCTTAAAAATACTTTCAGCTAATTGATTTATTATGTCTTCTAAGCTCACTTCCTGCCTTTAAATGGGTATGCCTAATAGGTCTGATTAGTGCTATACTATTTGGATTTAGGAAACAGACGCACTCTCTACTTTTAAGATTACACTTACAAATTTCCTTTTTGATAAAGCTTATAGTGATGGTTGGATCAGGTGACCCTGAATCCTCTCTTAGTTACGCTGCAATAAGCTGCCGGGGGCTTGAATGTTTCATATTCGTTCAGTGTGTTTATAAACCACTCTGCGTTTAATCAATAGGTTAGTATTAATCTCTGGCTTTCTTCCACAGCGTGTCTGTTCTCCATCCCCTCATCCCCAACCTGTTGCAGCAGCAGGCTGTCCTTCCCTGTTCTGCTGGAGGTTTCTTCCTGTTAAAAGAGAGTTTTTCCTCCCCATAGTTGCCAAGTGCTTGCTCCTTTGAGGCTATTTAATTGTTGGGGTTTTCTCTGTGTTACTGTAGGGTCTTTACCTCACAATACAAAATGCCTTGAGGCAACTGTTTCTGTGATTTGGCGCTATATAAATAAAACTGAATTGAACTGAGTTGAATCATGTTAACCCATGATCAAGCCTCAATGTCTGGCTGTGTTCGCATAAGCTTTATTGTTGTGCAACAGTGGGACAACAATACCACTGTGCTAATTTGGAAAATACACTGTTTTTGTTTGCCATCATGTGCATTGAGAGTACTGTTAAAAACACATAACACAAGCAAAAAGATGCTTCAGGAAAGAAAAAAAATGCACGTTTGAATTAGAGACACCGTTTGAGGAATATCGGGGTGCTGGGTGCTTAAACTGAATGAAATGATGAATTAGATATTTAGTATGCATGTAGGGGTTAACAAATCAAGCACCATAAGAAAATGAAGAGGGAGAAATAGAGTAGAAAAAAACACATTGCTGGAGTGTAATGGGGTGAAGTGCCTCTAGGGTTTTTTCTATGTCATGTGCTGTGCTCAAATGACTATGAAAGTCCCCCACTTCCATATTGAATTGCCTTCTGCCTCACATGTGCTCATCAATAGGGCTGATGTGGAGTCATGGTGACAAGGTTTGCTACTTATGGGACCTGTCTGAATGCAGTGGAGAAGGCTTTACTTTTACTGTCAAGCCACAGCGCTCTCGACAAGCACTAGTTACTGACTACAATGTGCGAATGCAAAATACTTGTCTTTATCCAAAACAATAAAGGTCATTTTATTTGTTGTCTAATTCCATTACGATGCTTGATAAAAGCAAACTTTTTAGCTTTTAACTTTTATTAACTCACTCTGATTACTAGATGGCATGGCAGCAAATGGACCAAGTGCCCAACACGAGCACTTTCAGAATAAATACATGCTGGAAATGAAAAGGTCCTCAAGTCCCACTTTATTTTCAGTACACAGTGCTGATGTCCCTGGAAGTGTAGCAGAAGGCTCTGAATATTCAGTAAACACTGGTCTAGGAAACATTTAAGTGAGAATTAAAAATGGCAAGCCACCTGCTCTTTTCATTACGGCAACTGTTGATTCAGACACAGGCTCTGGAAGTGATTTGCCATGTGACAGATTCACTCCTACCTAAACCCTGTTAAACACTGATCATCACTTGGCAGTCTACGAGCCAAGAAATGAATACAAAGGCACACAAATACAAATCTGTGCTTCTTTTGTACTCTCTGTCCCAGATATTTCTCTAAACAACATACGCAACACCAAACAGAGGCAAATGTTTTCACACATGGAAACATGCAAAAGAGCCTGAAACTTTGTTCTGTAGTGCAATATGCTCTGGAGAGCAGGATAGTGTGACACGAGCAGAAAAGTGCCAGCTTTGACTAAAGATTCCTTCTGGGCCGCTGAAAGCTTAACATACTCTACAGCCTTAAAAACTAACGGGCATTCTGTGCTGTGGTAAGAGCAGAAGGCTTGTTGATATATTGTTGTGAAGTCACATATTGTCACAAGAAGGCACAAGATAAAGAACATTTAAAAGAGTTGGTCAAAATCCTCCTTTGTTGAATCAACATTCCAGGAAAAATGTTACAAAGGTTATTTTTTTTCTCCTTTGTTTGCCTTTTTTTTTTAAAGATGCCGGACATCTAAATAGCTTTTCAGCATATTTTAATTTTCCAGAAGGTTAGGTCACAGGCCAAAACACAAGTGTTTTCTCATTTAAAAGTATGTCTACTCCTGTTTTGGTTCAGTTGCACTGCTATCATGCTACATGCTGCCAACAGACATTCTTGTAGCTACCATTTAACAGTTTAACAGTCTGTAAATTGTACAAAACAATTACTAAGTCTACGTAAAACTGGATATTGGAGTTATATTGTTCCGTCTTGGCTGAAATAAGAGAAATAAATAAAAGACAGGTAGCTAAGACTGTTACAGTCATGGGACAAAGTAGACTGACTCACTGGCCACCTTATTAGTTAGAAAGTGCTAGTACCACGTTAGTCCCCCGTCTGGCTTTAGAGCTGCTTTAATTCTTTGTGGCACAACGAGTTTCTGCAAACATTCCTCCGAGATTTAAGTGTATAATATTGAAATGAGAACATTACATAAGCAATGGACACATTCTGCAGCATTACTCAAGTAGACAGTGGTGTCTAAGCAATGCTCAGTTGGTACTAAAGGGCCCAAAGTGTGCAAAGAAAATACTCCACACCAATCCACCAGCACCACCAGCCTGAGCTGCTGACTCTCTCGTCCATCATCTGAATGTTGCAGCAGAAATCAAGACTCATCAGATCAGGCAACATTTTTCCAGTTCTGGTGAGCCCATGTGTACCCTCAATTTACTGTTCTTAGCTCACAGTAGTGGCACCCAGTGTGGCCTTCTGCTGCTGTATCACATCTGCTTCAAGGTTCAATGTGTATTTCAGAGATGCTCTTCTGAATACCTTGGCTGTAGTGAGTGGTTATTTGAGTTCCTTTTGCCTTCCTATCAACTCAGAGCAGTCCGATTATTCTCCTCCAACCTCTGGCATCAACAAAGAATTTTCACACAGAGAATTGCTGCTCCTTAGATATTTTCTGGGGAGCAGCAGTAAATATCTTATAGATCATTCTCTATAACCCCTAGAGATGGTTGTGTGGGAAAATCCCAGTAGATCAGCAGTTTCTGAAATAGTCAGACCCTCTCGCCTGACACCAACAACCATGCGACATTTAAAGTCACTGAAATCACCTTCTGCAAATCCCTTTCTGATGCTCCGTTTCATCTTCAAAGCTTGTCTTGACCTTGCCTAAACATACTGAGCTGCCACCATGGGACTAGCTGATCAGATATTTACATTAACAAGCAGCTGAACAATAAAATTAACAACAAAGTGAATAAAGTTGAATAATACATAATATAGTGGTTAGTGAGTGTATGTGCCAGTGCTGTGTGGTCAGTTTTCATGGATGTACACACTTATTATGCATATAACATATAAAATAACTTTAAGTATAGAGATTAGACTTATAAAAATCTTGTGCTTTTCACTAAGATAACGTGGCTGTGTGTGATGATGCATGACGCATTACAGAGGCTTCAGAAAAAGATTTCACTATTATAACTCTAAAATTTAATGTGAGCTCTATCATTTCTTCAGCTAAGCAGCAATGGATGGAAGCCCAGTGTGTGTTAGTGAAACCAACAATAATTATTCCAAAGGTTTGCTAGCTAACAGCAGCACCAATTACAATGACAACAGGCTGCCTTAATGAATCAGTGAGTCTTGAGCCTAAGTTTATTCTCACTTCTTATTAGAGACAGATGAAATGAAGAAGAACATTATGCATTACCTGGAGTGCTGCTAGCATTTTGAAATACCTCCCACTTCATTTGCTGTACACACACATAGACAACACACACACGTATTGCTTTTCACTTCCATCTTCCCCCGGCGCAGCGCTGATTGATTAGATATTGAAAATGGTCTGTCAGCGTGTTTTAGAGAGGTACTCATCTGATAATGAATGCAACACCTCGGTTGGGAGCTAATTATATTAGAGACACAACTTGGTTCTGCTGTCTTGCTCTCTCAGTGTTGGTCCCTTTGGGAGACAAAGTCATGCAGAAACACACCCCGCTGCTCCGGCAAGGCTCATCAATGCCCACAGTAAAGATTTCCATCGGCCATGCCGGCTTATTCACAATTTGCTCCTCCGCCAGAAACCGAGACACAGTCAGAGACACATTTAGACTGATACAAAGTACGTGTATAATGGCAAAAATTAAACTAAGCAGACACAAACTGAGTTGCAAAGCTACCTGATCTGCAACAGCACGGGCCAATTTGTCCATCCTGGAACCAGCCTCTGCAATTTTCTTAGCCGCGTTGATCACATCTGAGGAGTTCTTCAGGGGGCCTTTGCCTCTGGGAAAATTCAAGGAGAGAAGAAGGAAAAAAGGGATGGTGGGTGGAGTTGCAGAGGCAGGAGGCATGCAGAGCTTCCCTTTAAAGACTGTGCTCACCCCAGTGCTGCACAGGCATGTAGAGAAGCTAATTTGTTGTTTGTGGCATTAAAAATATGACACAATACAATAATAAAAAAAACAAAAAACAACGTACAATTTTTCCAGACAGTGGATGAAACAATTACAGTCTACCTTTATCCCTAATGATCCATCTTGGAGACATGCTTTGAAGCACTCTCAAAAAAGGAAACAATTTATGCTTTAAAAGCAAAACATGAAAATTTTCAGAGAAGTTACAGTAAAAGGGAAAAAATACAGGAGAGGAAACCAGAGAGTTTATGATCTAAGCTGGGTTTTTTTCTTTCTTTTTTGCAACAAAAGGGAGAGTTAATGTGGTTAAGAGAACTGTGCCTGCCTCTCACTGATGTCTCATTTTTAGTCACTGGAAGTTGAAACTTCCATTCAGTTTGTTCATGCCAGCGTGAGTCAACGGGGTCACTGCCAAGTAATAATGGTGCAGTCACAGCACCGCAGTCACAAACACTCATGACTAATCACGGTTCTGATTTTCACCAGCCGCACCGGCGTGACCGGTATTGTTTTCACCTTGTGAGCGTTTGTGCGCGTGAGTAAGTGTCATCTTGGCAAAATGTGGTCCTGAGGACACCTACGGAAGCACGAACTACAGGTGGCTTAAGTACTGTGGCAGGGTTAATGTGTCTGTCTGAACGCTCAGATTAAGGAGACTGCTGGCTTTTAAAAAAAGCAGGAGTCAACATAGAGCCCATCTCTGAACCATGACAACCGTTACAGTCTGATCATAACAAAGTGAAAGAAGACAGTTTGCTTTTCAAACAAACTCCATCTGCATAATTTTCACATTTTTAACTTAAAAATGTCCACTGTGTGTCACTCTTACCTGGTGAAATCTGTCATCTCCATCATGATCATACACATCTGCTTGGCGAGCACAATGATGTCGTTGCCATTGTCGTCCCACTTGGCAACTTCTGCGTCTAACTTGCACTTTTCCTGTCTGAAGCTCTCCACCTGCTCAGCAATCTTTGCCTTCTCCTCCTGGGGAAGCTGTGCCATGATGGCCTGCGGGCAACACGGGAGTATGAAGGAAGCAAAAAGCATTAGAGGAGGAGGAAGATATTATGAAAGGGTACATTTGAGCTGAATAAATTGGGAAGATGGCTCATGAGGGAAAAAACAGAGGAGAAAATAAAGGAGAGAGCTAAAGTTGGGGAGGAGAGAATGAGAAGGAAATGAGAAAGAAAGAGGGATTATGCTAACAGAAACAGCGTAAAGGGCATTTATAAAAGAGCTGTTGCACCATTTGTTCATTTTTTTCCCTTCCGCCTTCTGGTACAGTTTTTTTATCCACTCAACAAAAACTTGGACAAAACTTAAACATTAACTCTGGGGTCTGACGACTTGCTCTTCTGAAACACTTCAAAATAAAGTTCTAAACTTTTTATTTAATGACTGGAACTTTTCAAACCACTTGACATCTTATATGGATAAAAAGCAAATCCATTTTTTTTTTTATTCGCCTTCATTTTTTTTCTCCTTCCATGAGAATACATTTGCTCTCTCAGCGGCCTTTGGGGGCAGGTCCAAAATGGCATAAATCTTGTGGCAAGGTCACAGGCGCAGTAAGGACCCAGTATTATTTGGGAGATAAATGTATAATTACCTCGCTTCTTAGACCAGAGAATGAATAATGCATTTGTTCAACATTATGTCAGGGAGGTGAGATGGAAGGAAGAGTAACCTGGTTTCCATTAGGTCGATTCTATTGACTCACGAGGGTGAGAGAGAAAACGAGTACAGTGAAAAAAGGAAAGTCACCATTGTTTTTTAACCTCATCTATTATTGACTGCCCTCCAAGAATTGCCATTCTCTTAATGAAATAATCACCCTACTCTTCCCTTTCCCTCTTCCTTATTCCCTCTCTCACAGCAAAGCTGGTGTGTGGGGGTGTGGGGCGAGCTTGATGAGAGAGTGCGTCACTTTGCTCGGTGCCCCTGGTAGATGTGTGAGGAGGGAAACGGGCGGGGGGGACGTACACGACTTGTCTTCTTGAAATTCTTTGAAAGCGAATAAGCATAGGGGAGAGGGCCCACAATGAAAAAGAGAAAATTGAAATTACAGACAGAAATAGAGAAGCATGGAGGCACAATTTTCTCATCAGAGGCCAGCAGATGCGTCCATGAGCTTTGGCCTACTGATCACTTTGTGAGCGGAGTGCTGCAAAGCTTTGATGGCGGTTAGCTTGAAAAAAAAAAAAAAGAGAAGAAAGAAAAAAGCCCATACGGCATAAACAAACAAGCAAAACCAGCCCCCTCAAGCCCAGTGTAGATTTCCTCTGCTGCTTGTGCCAAGACACACAAACAACAGAGCTGAAGCAAATCCCATTTAACAGCATGTGGGGTGAAAACACTGCTCATATTTAAAACAAATACCAAGTTACTATGTATTCAGACTGCACAATGAGGAATAAACCATTTAAATCACACAAGTGATTCCAGCAGGGCAAACTTCTATTCGCACTGCAGGTATGCCTGCGCGCGTTGCTCAGGGGCTCTGGGTCCTCTACACCGCTGACTGGCTGAACATCGACTTTGCGCTCGCTCATCTACACATCAAAAACACGTCCAAATGTTAGTTCACTAAGGAGATTTGGATTATTTTTATTAGAGTCACGAGTGGTTCTTAAAGCGGTGTCTGTGGCACATAGCGTCCCAATGATGATTGTTTATGGATGGCAATTTGCAGAATAAAGCTACGAATTGTAAAAACCGTGCTACATCACAAAGAAAAGCTAATATATTCAAATGGGACTAATTTATGCCAATTACACAAGAATGCTGTGTCTATTTTTCTTCATTATTTTGGTATTTTTTGACGTGGAAGAAACCCGCCCAGAAACAGTCACAGCCTACTTTAACAACTCTATTTTATCAGCAATGAAAACATGGAGCCAAGTCACCAGCAGCACAGCACTGCCTCACCTCAAACAACCTCAAATACAGCTCTTTTTAAATTTTTGATTTATTCTTCAAAACTACTTAATCTTAAGACATTTGCCCTATATTCACCTTACGGTTATGTTAATATACATTTTTTGGACTGTGTAAGCAACTTAAAAATAGTGTTGTTACTGATGTTGTTGTTTTCTTCTAATCTTTAAAACAATTTTTTAAAAAGGCCTCATAATTATATGTCATTTTTTCCCCGATGATATCAAAAATGGTGTCAAGTATCAAGTATTTCTGTGGGCATCAGTATCGAGTTTAAAATTCTTGGATGGTGGCCACACTAATATGTTGCATGAACTGCTCTGCTCACTCTTTTCATGCACACCTGCTTCCTTCTCGCCGACCTGAATCTATGTCGCTGCCGCTGCCACTGGTGTTACAGTTGTTCTTATAGCATTTCAAAAGCTTTTTAAACCCCACAGCCCACTGGTGGGGAAGTCACAACCTGCTGAGCTGAGCCTCAGGTGTGTTCATGTGGGAAATGACGAGGTCAAACTCTAAACGCTAAGTATTAACACTTAGCCATATTCTGCATTTATATTCTCTAAATTTCTAGGCTGATTTTTTGCTTTGTTCTATGTAGCACCGCTTGCTGTGTCTCAGCTCTAAGAAAGTTGTATTTATGTTGCTGATTTGAATTACAACCTGTTTTTAAATTCAAATGAGTCTGAATAATAGTTCAAGTGTTCACAAATATAACCTTGAGAACAACAAAAGAAATTTTAGTCCAGACTCTTTAAAGGTGCTTATTCTCTCAGCAGGTGGGGTCTGACAAGTCAATAGTCCCCCCCCCCCGTTTGGATATGGCTTGCTGATTACATGTTCACATCTTAGTGTGGCCAAAAATATAATGCACTGTGAGTGCTGCCTCAACAATAGGGACACCGGTGCGTGTGCTGTGACAGGCAGAGCTCTCTGACCTCGGGTCTCGAAGGTGGTCATTATCATCTTTGCTGTTCACATCTTTCCTGCACCCAACTGTTGAGGCATCAATAATTCACTTATTTCTATTATTATACTGAACAGTATGCTGCCAGTGTCAAAAAGGGTGGGTACGCCATTAGGAGAAACACATGGTATGTATGGTATGGTTTTGCAAAATGCCACTGTAATGAGGCAGGGAAATAAAAATGTAAATTGAGAATCAGAGAGCCTCTAGATGCACTAAAAGTGTTTTTTTTTCCTTCCCCCCCATCTTCTGCTCGTAGAAACTACATAAAACGAAGTGAAACTGCTCTCCTAAACAACTAAAGGGAGCAAAAAGTCTCTTGAAACTCAACAATTTAGAGTGAAAATTCCTTCTCTAAAATTAGGGATCAGGGGGTGTTGGGGAGAGAAAGTGAGGGATTTGGTTAGTATACCGATTCACTCTGAAAATGGCGTGACAAAAGAGAGCGCGTCAGGGAGGAAAAGAGAGAGAAAGAGGTTCTGAACACAAAAGAGAGCTGCAAGCACAGGGGTAAACACACGAGCCAATTGGGACGTCAGGGGAGCAGGAAGGGCCCCTGGTGAAGCACCCCCCCCGCCAAACACACACGAGCACACACACACACACACACACGAGCACACACACTCCGTCGTCTCCTCCTCCTCCTTCTATCCTGCACTCTAGAATTCACTTATCCCCAAATCCCTTTCCCTACTTTACTGATAACAACAAGGAGCGGGCCTCGGGAGCTTAACATAGTGGCAAATCCGGCCGAGGGAGTTCTGTGCCAATACACTCTGCGGCTCGGCTACGTCTGCAGGGATTAGAGCGCTTTCCGGGTTTCTTCACCAAGTGCGGCATCTTGAAATGACTTTAATTTGTTTCATTTGAAATAAACTGCCCAGACACTCAGAGTTCAATTTTATGGATGACCTATCAGCACTGTTATCCAATCACAGTGTTAAGAAATGTTTGCCGTGTTTTGGGGTGCTTTATGTTTGGCTCCCCGTGCATTATCTGTGGCTTGTTATAGCAGCAGAGTTTGCTTCGGCATGTTCTGATAGAAAGAGACACTATACACAGACCCAATTCGCCTCTGTGTTTTTCTGCCCCCTCATTATACATGTTTGCTCTAATAACTTGGCTTTATGCAAAAGTATAATACAAGTGACAACCAGAGCGCCGCACAAGCCTGGGGAACAAAGGCTCCTGGGACTGCCCTCGACTTAATTTGATTTTTTTTCTCCCTCCCTTTGGAGAAAGAAAGAGATTGAGGAACTTACAGAAGATATCATGCCTGTGTCCTGTGTGTGATACCCACATACTGAAGGGGCTTGGAGGGATCGTGACTGTAAACCCCAGCATGCTCGTGTCAACTCCTATGGCGAAACCGGATTACGCTTTCTCTTGTCTCTTTGAATAGAAACACAACTCGCTAGCATGGACTTGGCATGACCGTGAGAGGATAGCAAGCTCTATCCTGACACGACTGGCTGAGGGCAGACTGGGCAGATCACCAGCGGTTCACAGCAAAAACATCTTTTATGAATGCACTTGCCTCATGCATGTTTAAGCTCTGAGGGCCTAACAGTAGCTATGAGTAAAACAGGCAATATCAATTACCTATGTGAGAAGCTTTGTCAGCAAGCCAGATACTAAGAAGGCACCACATGATGATGCAAACTAAATGTACAAATACGAGTAATCACATCTGATAACCCACTGTGATAAACTGCTTATGCGACACAAGCTCAGCTATATGGCTTTTTAATTTAAACCACCTTATATCATTATATCGCAGTAATAAATTATGACAAAGGGACATGTTGTGACTTCAGACTGTTTCCAAGAAGAGCTGCCCACTCAAATCACAGCTGAGTGCCAGGAAAACTAGTTAACAGTTTGGTGCTGTGGAGCTCCTTTGTGTGCAAAGGCTGGTGCGTCTAAGCTCAGATGGCCACGCAATGTTACACCGCGGGTGCCTTAGTGGGAGTATACATACAGCAAACTTAAAGTACTTCGCACCCAGGACCCCTACAGTGCTGGATCAGCTATTGTGCACCCAAAAGCCTGCGCCTGTTCTTACTCCTCATAATTAGAATAAATTCTTACTCTTCATTTGAACTGACTGACACTTATTCTCTTGACAGTTTGTGACCACGGGGAAGTGAAATCAAATCTAAAATATTCTTCCGCACTTGTATATAGAGTGTACATTATTGGTCTGTTTTTAAGGATGGAAAATATGTCATTTGAATTTCCCTGAGTCATTTAAACATTTTCTTCTATGTGCTGCTTGATGTACTGGGTGCTTTATTAAGAAAAATAACAGTGTCAGGTGTTCGATCAGATGCCTGATATGAGCCTTAATTAAATTTTACTCACAAGCAATTCTAGTGTTGATTGTGACTTCCATCTTCAAGGTGCAAAGGCAGAAGTAGCAAGATGGTGTCATAGAGTCGTAATGTGGGAGGGAAGAGGTTGGGGTGGGTGGATGGTTCAACATAATATGCAGCTTTGCCCACAGGAGCCTATTTGTTTCCTTCTGCATTTCTCTCTTTAAACTATGAAAATAATCTTTAGCTAACCCAAGGCAATGATAAAAAAAAAAAAAAAAAAGATTTTTTTGGTTCTGTTTTCAAGGGTTTGTTGGCAGGAATCATGTGATGATATTGAAAAGTTATACAACATGTTCTCATAGAAAACTTCCATTTATGGGTTAGTTTCTAAAATGCAATAATGGTAAATGGGTTGGCGCTTATAGAGTGCTTCTCTACTCATTTTGAGCACTCAAAGCACTTTCCTACTACAATCCTCATTCACTTACTTTTACGTTCATTTTTTCTGTGCAGTTTGAAGCACTTTTGCCCTAACGTTAAAGCACACAATGAATGCACTGGGGTCAACTCGGGGTTCAGTATCTTGCCTGAGTCGTGCAGGTTGGATGAGCCAGGGATCGAACTATTGAACTTCTGATTAGTAGATGACCCACCCCAGAAAAAATAAGAAACAAAGAAACAAACAAAAAAAACAGATAACGGACTTTCTTTGAAGCCATGGCCAGCAGACTACTGTGACTAAATGTGCAACCGTCATGAGTCAGATACTGTCACACCGGCTGCTGTCCAGCACAAGGTTCAGTAGTCATTAGTTAGCCGGTTTTTTTTACCTGTCAGCAGACACCACACATTACATGCAGTACATTTAGTTATAACAAGCTGCTGTTTTGATTTGATTTATTTCTCCCTTTTTATGCATTAGCCCCACGCGTGCACACTGTGGAGAGACACGGGTGGGATAATGCAGGCCTCTGCCACAGAGAGAGGCGTCGGGCCAAGTCGCACTCCTGCCATCCACAATCCATTCAACATGCAACACACCGCTAGTCTCTGTGTGTGTTGCTGGAGGGGAGCAAGCACTGATACCCTCTTAATGTCCTTTAAGCTGGGCCCAAGTGAAAAATCGCTAATGTGAAACAAAGCCCAGACCATGGCGATCACGACTGAAGCCTTGGCTCAGCACTGTACTGTATTTTGTGTTGTGGCTAGTGTCTGAAGGGAATTTGGTAATTACTTTTGTGTTTGTGATTGCAATTTTACACCTGCCATCCCGGAACGGTGTTTATTTAAAATAATACAGCTTGTTAGGATCATTTAAATGGACTTATATGCTATGCAAGTGGAAACGGCTGAATCAGTTTATGAGGAGACAGGGAATGGGGACGAATGTATATAAAGCACTAACACTATAGTCACTTTGGTATTGCTGCTACTCTTCACCCAAAACAAATATATGTCATTTTTTGTATGTCAGCTTTGACATTGACGTGCATTTGAGCAGTTGCAGCACAAAAGGGACGTGAACATCCACTCACCCGGGCACTCTGTCCAGCAATAAGCTGGTCATCTTCAGTCTGGACACTAGTCCTGCTGCGAGTATCATAGTCCTCCTGTTCAAAGTCAGAATCATCTTCCAGCTCCTCTGGTGTCTGCAGCAAACACAAAGACAGAGATAAAGTCAGAGATCAGGGAACAAACTGGAATAGACAGCTGAAAAGGGCATTTTTCTCTGCTTTCAAGCCCCCGTGTGCTGAAATCGTGTCCTTCTGATGCGTAGAGAATGGCCTAAAGATCCGAAAAGTTAATTGTTTCTGCCATTTTCCTACGTAAGGTCTTCTGTCAAATTAAAAACCATACACAATAGGTATTTCGAAATCAAATTCACAGCCATAATTATTTATGCATTATTTACTGAGTGCTAAAAAGATAACTGGGAGGAAAGAGAAAGTCATCTGCGAATGCATTTACTGTAACATGCCCCAAAGCATGTTGTTTAACTACAGAAGAATAAATCTGTGAACAACTTGCATTTGTGCATTATTCACAGGTAAATATCTGGACCCATTTCCACAAGATCATTGATTGTAACTGCAGTTTATACAGAATGATGTTAAACAGGAAGCCAAAAAGGGCTGCCAAGTTTTAGTCAATTAAGGGGAGGAAGCAGCTTGGGGCGGAAAGCGATGGTGCAGGCAGAGTATTTGTGAAATGGAAAAGCTCAAAATCAAAACTCTTTACAAATGAGAATAACAGAGATGCTACCAATATCGTTTCAATAGCTTAAATATTATAATCAATGTTATTATTGCTTTTATTTTAAAAAGATGAAACATTGTGACTTAAAGTCTTTAGCCAAACTCTTAAGTTACTCTTTGAAGGCTGAATGCTTTTTTTTTTTTTGCATAATATTTAAAAACTGCTGTGCAGTGATTGTAAATTCTTAATGTAATTCAAGGATAAAATATTTTCAAAGCTGGGGAAAAATCCCTGTGTGTTTCATCAAATAAAGAATTCAGAGGAATTAGCAAGAAGAAGAAGAAGAAGGAATGAGAGAATATCTGCTTCAGTTTGTTTATAACTTTTATCCGTTTTCTGTACGAGGCGAGTGACTCAATCATTAATAAGCATATTTATTCCTCTCTGCTGTCTTTTAAGTGACATCCCAATGATAAAGGCTGCTAGTTTGCCAGGTAACTTCAAAGCAAGTAGTTGATCTGACGCAGATGGATCAATTTTAACAGCATCACAATGATAACACAGCTGGGCGGCTTAGCTTCTGTGGAGCAGAGGATCAAATATAGACATGTATCTGTGTAAAATTATTCTTACATGGTGACAGCCTGTATTCGCAGTTCTGTCACAGCTATGCTTGTGAAGAGCATAGTGTTGCCTGGTTATTTATATCGGTATTATAATAAACTAACAGTAGTTTAGTTTTTCTCAAAAGGAGCACTTACAGTGTAAAACAGGGCCACAAAAGTACCACAGGTTGCTTGAAGGCCTACATTTAACTGTGTTAAACTTCCTTCTTAATCTTTAGTACAATGTGAATGATTTTCTTTCAACTCAATCAGTGAGATGATTATTGTCTAAATGAAAATAAAAAATGTGCCCATTCTGCCCCTCTGATTGCATCGTTGAACTAGGGAAATAAAAGGCAAAAGGGAAGAGCATTTACACATTGGAAATTAGCTCCTTATAATTTATTCACACAATGCTCAGGCCATATGGAGCTTCATTATCCATTCTTTAATTCAAGTCAGTTTGTTTGTTCACAATAGTGGGAATACAATTTCTTTATAGTTTCATAATAGCCCGTTTTGTGTGTATCCATTTGTAATAAAGGCTTTATAAAAGCAAATGTTTTTATCAACTTATTCTACAGCAAAAACCTACAATTTAGCTAGCATTCTATTCTATTGAACATCAAATAATTTTTTTTAATCAATTGTTTTGTCGGAAGCTTCACTAAATGATAGCATTTTGTTTCTTTACTGATCTAATTTCCTTTTATGTAAATAACAGTGTTATCTCGTGACAAATTAAATGCAGTATATTGTTGGTGCAGCTGTTTAAGTCTCGGGTAAAATATCCAGGATAAGGGAATCAGTTACTGACTATCTTTGTGAGACAGGTTATTCATGATAGCCAATTTAAAAAAAAAAAAAAAAAGAGCCAGTTGTGTGAATGTGCAGCAGTGAAGATGATCAGTCTCGCTTTTCGTCAATAAAAAAAAAGAAGTCTGATTAGAGCTGTGATCACATAGACATTAGGATTGTAATAAAAAAAAAACCAAAAGCAGCCCCCTCATTGATTTCAATCATGTCATTGCGTGGGGGTGCCGACTCAGAGGCTGCGTTACCTTGGAGATTGTGTTGCTATGTGTATAGGTTTCTGCTATTTACCTTGTGATAATTTCAACAAGCCTAACGATCTTTCAATGAAGAGGCCTACTATTACGATTGCATTTTAGCATTTACACAGACCATGAAACAACTTAACCCCATCAGATCACAGCAGCTCCTTTCATTGATTTTATTTTTGATCTGAATGTCTAGTAAGAGTTGAACTTTCTAGATGAGACAGGCTGTAGGTCAGTTTCCTGAGACTGGGAAACTGTGTAAATATTGGTTATATTACAGTCTCCACCCATTGTTCAGTTTCATATCTCTTCCATTCTGTGCAATACTTGCTACTTTTCCGCCTGCACTTCTGCGTGCATGTGTATGCGGGTACATAAAGGCCAGGACAAAAACCATGTTTCCAAGAACTTTCATAATAACTTTCAACTCTTCTCAAGTTCAGCCTCAATTTTTAAACACTGTGGAGAATTGGTTTCTTAATCCACTGACTGCTCATGAGATCTGTGCTGTAAAAATTCTAAAGGAGCTATTACTCGGTCTAAGTGGGGGAAATTATTTTTTTAAAAGTACACTTTAAAAAAAAAAAAAATTACACGTGGCACCAACATTTGTTATCTATACGATGAAGTCAGACGACAGAGAAAGCAAGGATCTTCCAAGTTATTTCCCCAGAAAGTAATTGAACTTGGATAGGATTATAAAGCCAGCTGGTCCCGGGCAGTTCAAAGCTGCCTGTTTTACATTATTTACTAACATCAAATTATTTTCCATAATTAGATTTTTTTTCTTTCCGAAACTGAACTGGGAAACCTTCCAGCCTGCATAAAGTTGAATAAATGAATTACGTGGTGAAGAGAGGAGGGACAGTTGGGGTGTGGGGGGGTGGTGCAGATACTGTAACATCAGATTTGGTACGTGAAACAGTAGAGCTAGAATCTTGTTGTTATGCAGCCTTTTTATCGTGACACGCTGTCAAGGGTTCTGCCAGATTCATAAAACAGATCATGTGACAGGTGTGACACTCCAAATGAGAATTGTAGATTTCAATTATGCTTTTCTTCACCCTTAGGGCAGATGTATTTTTGTCACAAAACTTCCACTATCATCTAAGACAGACAGCAGCGCAGTTTTCAGTGGGAATAAGGTCCCTATGATGTATAGCAAAAATTCTGGAAAGGAGTGAGCAAGTGTCACAAATTTGTCATGTTCACCAGTAGATTAGATTCAGGAAGTTTTTAATGTCACAGGTTTTATGATAGAACCCCCCCGCCCCAAAACACAGGTTATTACCTCAACAAGACAGATATTTAAACCGAATATAAAATACCCTTACGGTAGTGAAGTTGCAAAAAAGCAAATATTCAAACTAAATAAGCTCAACACTTTGTCAATGACAAATTAGCAGCATTAGGAAATGAACAAATTGTTCAGATGTTTAAAATAAAATACCCAATCAAATATTTTGAATACACAGAGGAAGACGGGAAATGAGTGCAATCAGCTTTTTTTTTTCCCCAACTGGCATTTCAAAACACTTCAAGACACTGTCGCTGAGCTCTAGAAGCATTTCAAAGTATCTGAGCTAGTGTTTCCCTTTTGCTCTTTTACAGAGGATAATGGACGTACCCTTATCATGAGGACGGCTTTCCTGACGTCGCGGACACCATCGTAGACCAAACGGGATGCATCAATGAACTCGTTCTCCTCAAAGGGCTGTGGGGGGTTCATACTAAGTGCCTCGATAGCTACTTCCACTTGTTCAGCAAATCGGGGCATTACTGCAGGAAGAAAGAGGTAATGGAAGTAAAGATAGAGAACAAAAGAGAGACAGGAGATATGGGTTCATCACTTTTTTCTATGATAGGTGAAAGGTTATGATTAAGTAAAGGAAAATATATAAGAAAACACGGCTATGACTGTGCTGTTTCTTTATCCAAGGACATGACCACCACTTTCTTCAAAATGTCTCACAGCACATTCTTCATCAGTCTGTGTGCACTTCAGGAATGTCACCCTAAACCTCTGTGTAAACAACAATATGCCATTCACACACTGCACACCAATTAGCTACTCCACATCGGCTTACCCGGCACGGAGACTGGCCTGTCTGTCCCAGATCGGTTTGTGTGCTTGCTGCCATGTGGCACGGGGAAGTGTATGTATGTGTGCGTAACCTGTGAGCTCGCTCGGAGATGTCTGTGTGCTTCAGTGTTACAGCACAAGGACGCGAGCTCAGCCTGTCAATTCACAATGCCGATGAAGGGAAACAATTTCATCAAAGTCTTTTCGAGCCAGACAAAAGCCAAGCAACAAAAGAAACGTCCCTACTGACCATAAAAAATGGTTGGTTTTGTTGTCGGTACCCATTGGCTAGACCTGATGGAAGAGCTTTATGCTTTTTGTGTCTTCAAATGAATTGTGTTGAATATGAATAGACATTGTTTAATATCCAAAAATACAGACTGAAGGTTTTAAATATTTAGCAGGCCACCTTTCCAAGTAATCTCCTGTTGTGTCACAATAATTGAATTCCAAGTATGATAATGCACTTTTTTTTCCTTCTTATGGACCTTGTGCTGTAGCAAATTATCATAACAAAAGCAACGGCTTACCTAGAAAGCCAGTTGCCAGCTAGAAAAAGGTGTCCATTTACTGTATATTTGTGGGTCTCTTTTCAAACACTACAAAGGCCTAAAAACCCACCATTACTTTAGATTTCATTTCAGCAGCACAAATGGAAAAGTCTTTTCTTTGAATCCAGAATAGATATTAGAAAATGACTTTGCATACAGAAGGACAGGGTGAGACAAAGTAAAAGAAGGACATTGCTGTTTTGTGTGTTTTATGGAAAAAATCATTCAGCTGCTTTAGAAGTAATAAGGAACAAATACGTATCAATGGAGTGGATTTTTGAAGAGCTGATACTATGAATAGTTTAAGACGACATCATTAGAGGAGAAGACAGCCCTAATGAGCACAGAAAGATAAGAAAAACAGTGGAAAAGACAAATGAGGTATTGCAGTTTGGTCAGAGAGCCATGTTTGTGATATTATTACCATCTTCCACACTCTCGCCCCACTCTTACATGAAGAGTGAACTAAATCAATTAACTAGCTTGCACTAAAGGTGTACGAATCTGCAGCGTGCTTATTTGTCTGATATAAAACATACGCTATATTTCACCAAACATAAAAGGCACTACAAAAAAGTCTCTCCTTTTTCTTTTCATTTTTAATTCAGTTTAATCCACTTACTGGAGAAGCGTAAAATAGGCTTTTGGGAATTGCTGGGAAGGCGTTTTAAATAGAAATATTTAAATGTTCTCTGTGCTCTTAATGAGCAAAGTTGCTGATGGTAAGGAGCAATTTCACTCATTCCAGTTGAAGAATGATGAAGGGAATTAAATGTGACCATGTAGGGATGGATTTTTTTCACCCTCTAAGCTTAAGCATACTTTAAGTGAGAAGTTATGGAAGTACAATGAATGCCTCAAACCTCAAAGCAGACATGGTGCGCCCCTGTGCCATGTTTAACAAGATTTAAACAGCACAATCTGCACAGTTCCTGATTTCTAAGCCACAAAATTCAAATTAAGACGGCTCAATTTAGACAATCAAACACACAGCAAAACTGTAGGGAAGCACGCACTTACATTCAACAGGTGAACACAAAAATATCTCCAAATGAATGACGCTGGCTTACTGGGACGGAAAATTTTAACAAGTAAAAGTTTGCGAATGAGGTTTCCAAATCTGTGATACTGTGGTGGGTTTTTTTTCTATACTTAGGTGGCAAAAAAGAGAAAAAAATCAAATCAATTAAACAAGAAAAAATAAGCATGTGCAGATTTAACACAACTATTTATATTGTGTGACACTACTACATTTGCATGCTACAATATTGTTTGGCCTACTCATGATGACGGCAAACTGGCATACTTAATCATAGTGAGAGAAGTAAAAAACGAGGGGTGGTAGATGTTGTTCATATCCTAAAAATGGGTCATTTGAACCCTTTGCTAAGTGGTTGCCAGGCAGTGTGATGGTGCCATAATATACCATGGATATTTCAACTTTTGCAGATATAAATTAGATCATAGTGTTGTGAAATTTAAATGCTGTGAGGCTTTTATAAAGTGCTAGTGATGCGTAAATGACAAAAACAGATCATTTTAGCCTGTTGCTAGGTGGTTTGCTCAACTCCTGACGACCAAAGCAAAAAATAAACACACAGACAGACAGAGATTTTGGATATTACAGTAAGATATCGCATATCACAGCAACAAAGTTGCATTTTTTCCCAGTTTCAGATTAATTCTTTCCACAATTCCCCAACACAGTCTCTTTTAGAACCCCCCCCCCCCAAAAAAAAACAAAAACAAAAAAAAAAAACACCCCCAAAAA
>VUQG01034804.1:0-20932 GCA_015106755.1 Etia nguti
GGAGGTAGACGTGAACTCAAAAACACACAGCTTTATTGCTGGATAGCGACAGAACAGAAACTAAACTAAACTGAGAATACAAAAATAAACTAAGCAGGCAGGCAGGCTAGCAGACGGAACACACAGTTAACGTGAGGGTACGACACGACAACGAGTAGGGGAAGACGCAGACACTAAATACAAGAGGTGAACGGAGCGAAGAGGAGCTGGGAGACACGGCTGACGCTGATTACACTGGCGAGACAGGGAGAGCACAAAGCTGAACGCACTGACATAAGACAAAGACCTACAAATTAAAACAGGAAGCACATGACAGACACAGAGATCCAGACGAGACACAGAACTTAACAGACGCAGACTGATAAGCAGACATAATGACATCATGGACAGACAGGGGGAACACGGAAGGCGGGACCAGGGCAGGCACAGAGCAGAAACCTAACAAATGGCAAATCATAATGGAATACATAATCAGAATAAACAAAAGCATAAAGAAACACAAAACACTGAGTCGACAGACTCAGGACCATGACAAAGATTCACATAGTAAGGATCAACGCGCCCAAACTCGGTTCAGTTCGAGGCCTCCATAGGGGCCAAACGGATGGCATCGCACTCCAAAAAGGTTCTACGAACAATCGTGCTTTAAGACATTCCCAAAATAGTTATCCTTACCTAAAATTAGGGAACATTAAAAAAATAAAAAATCCCACCCACCTCTTTACAGCTCACTCATAAAGGCTTGGAGACAAGTTAGTGACCCCCTGGCAACCTCTGGTCACTAGGGAAACATGGACTCCCCAACTGGTTTGCGGATGGTTGCTTGGGTGAAATTGGCTGCAAAAAAAGGTGCACCCACTTGTATTCACACCCTTGTATTTAAACCCATGACCACTTGATAGTGAAACTTGCAAAAGGGTGATGCAAACCAGAAATGGAGAATGTTCACCTTCAAAATAAAAGTTGTGCTTTAACCACTAAAACCAAGATATTTGAAAAGGTACTTTAACTTTTACACTGGCAGAGGATTGCAGTCCTCACACTTTCACCACTGCACAATGAGTAGTTGGTGAGATGGTGAGTATTTGCAGACAATTGGGTGTCTTCGATACAAACTACAGGCAACTGTGGCAACCTACCAGTGAACAAAGCAATTGCAAGGAGGTGTTCGGTACAGCTCTGTATACCTCTTTGTGACCAATTTCAGCAGACAAACCCTTGCCAATCATTGAGGGAATAGTTTTTTTTGGGGGGGGGGGTTGCAAACAGTGGTTTCTAAGTGGTTGCCAGGGGTTCACCAACCAGTTTCTACACCTGCTTGACTGAAGAGTTTACAAAAATCATACAAACATAGAACAGGTTCCAAACCTCACCTCACTACCAGATTTCATAAAATCTTGGCTTGGCGCTACTTAAGTAAACTTGCTGACAAACATACAAATGACACTGAAAACACACAAAAGTGAGAATTGAGGCAAATTCAAGTTCATAAGCAGGTTTAATCGGAGTAGGTGGGAAACCAAAAGGTATGAAATTTATTTGTGTATTTAAATGCTTTACAGTCTATACAGTAGAAAACCTGGGTATCCCTGGTGTACATCATCAAAATTCAATTGACAGCCAGCCCATTTAAGCTAGTCTTAGAGATATCAAGTTTTTAAAGAATAAAGGGTTGTTTTATAGTTAATAATTTATAAAATATATTTTCTTTCTCCTTTTTTTTTTGTAAATGTCACAATTCAGTGACAGCATTTCAACTTGAGATGCACATAAATAGACTCTTCTAGTGTTGCTTGACTTCTCAAAGCGTTCAACACTACAATCCTAATTCATTCATCCTGACAGGGCTTTCTTGTTGTACAAACACAATGGTTATGCTTTCACACACTCACCAATTACACATTAGGGGCACTCTGGGTGACAGTATCTTACTCAAGGACACTTTGATTTTTGAACTGGAGGACCTCTGTATCGAACCGCAACCTTCTGATGAATGAACGACTTGATTTAGATCATAGCTTTCTTATTGAAAGAGTTGATGATCTCCTAAAAAGGCCACAAAAGTGCATCCTTATCTAACCACACTGAGTAGGACATGGCTTCATTACGGACTTAGTTTAAAAATATTGATATGACCACCAGATACTAAGTAGGACCAAGTGTTTTTTTAAACAGTTTCACAAGTTCAAAGAAACTTTTCTTTTTATTACAGCAGCAGTGTAATCTTTAATGGAACCTGAACAAAATATCACCAAAAACTGGAGATCACAGGGATTTGACTTTCACAGTGATGGATACAGTCTGGAACAAAATTCGTCCAATATTAAATTAAAAACTGAATGACCTGAAGGTTTTTCCATTTACTGTAAATCTGCTAAATGGAAAAAAAAATCATGGCGATCGCCTGTACAAGACCTTGTGCCTCTCTTTTTCTGTGCTTTCACTGTTTCCCTACAAATAAAGTGCATTCACTCTCTTGTGAAAAAGCAAATCTTGGGTAAAACACCCCTTTATTCTGTACTGTTAACCTCAGATGTGCGTAACAATACTCATGGCGGCACAAACGCGCACCCATATGCCTTTACTCACACATACACACACACACATTAGACACTGAGTCAGTGAGTCGCCATAAGGTGGAGCGCAGATAATAGATTTAGGCAACTGTAAGCAGATTTGGGCGTGCACCTTACTTAAAGGCAGATCATTCGGTGGCTGTAAACAGGCTTTGGAGAAATCAAACCGTTAAATGGAAAATACATTTATTAATTCAATCCGCTTAGTTCAGGTTCAGCTCCTTTCCCTCAAATTAAGTTTGCTGGATTTCACAGGATATTAGCAGGCAAGAAGAAAAGAGGGGCATCGGGATGGCTGCCGTCTCATTGCAGTCATGTAGGCGCCTTGATGTCACACTAACCTCGACTCAGATATCCCTCAGACTGAGAAACCAGCAGAAAGAAAATAAAGCAAGATTGAATTTTCAACAGCTGACTGAATAGCCTATATATATTGGATGTAGCAGGTATTAGAGAAAAAGCTAAGGGGTTGTTTTTCCGTCATAGTAGACTGTGGTAGACGGCATGTCAAAACCTAACAATTATCAACTTGCTGACCATTAAGTGTTTTTTTTTATAAAATATTAAATGAAATAAAATCACTTTTATTCTACGTCTGCAGCGAATACATGCTGTATGTGTCCATTCTCTTCTCTGTTGTGCCTGTATGATGCCTTTTTTTTCTGTATTGTGGCTGAATATCACGCTGTTATTGTAAGACTTCCTATTTCATCCTTTACTCAAGTTATGTACAAGTTGAGAGGTTGAAAGATCCATTTAACATTTCAATCTAATTAGATTTTATTATTTCTGAACTCAAAAGAACCAGAGAATTTTCTTTATGTCAGTGAACGAAATGGTAAAATGGGTACAGGTCTGTAATTTCCTCTCAGAATGAGTATATTTCTCCAATACAAAGAGAACCTGCACTCTAGAAACATGCACAACTACATTTACCTCAATAGCAATATGTTCGACCAGCCATTTAGCTCAGAATATATGGATTCTAATTCATTTATTTTTAGATTATTTCTTACATAGCAGGTGCTTGTGCTTGCAGGTGCAGATCTCGTGCCTGTGTCAAGGCACCCACTGACCTCTGTGTGACCTCTGTTCCTTTTGTGCACCACATATAGTCATTCCTGTTGTTTTACTGTTTCACGTTTCACACTGATCTTTCAAAGACTAGCAGATGCATGTCTCTGAGGAGATCCTGGGCATATGTGGTTGGAACACAGGCAGTTTTCATGACTGAATTAAGGCCCTTCTTGAACTCTGAAGGACAGAGTATGGATGATCTCCCTGATTTTGGTGGAAAAACTCGGAATGATGAAGAGTACTGGGAAGACTTAAGTCCCTGATCTGTATGCTGCCTGAAATGTATTTGGTAGCACATACAATTATCACCTGTGGCGCCTGTTTTGTCAAGGCGAGATATAAAAACAAAAACATGAATTGCCTTTTACAGTCATCTGCTAGCACAGGCTCACACAGTTCTAAACATTCACATTTTTGCTGGACAGGCTACGTTTTTGGGGGATGTTATGTATTTTATTTCCCTCTGTTTTACCTCTTTTGACAGGTTTATTTGAACAAGTACGCTTGTGGTTCCAGTCTCACCTGTCACAGGGTTGTCATTAGTATTAATAATATTGTTCCTGGTTTGAAAACTACTTCTTTTTTCTGTCAACTGCAATCACATTTCTTATTCCAGAGAGTTAAAAAAAAGAAAAGAAAAAGAAAGTGGAGTGATTCTTACCAGCTGGTGATATCAGTTAACTCACACCTGGTCAGGTTGATGGACAATGGTGAAAGCTCGTTTTTGACAAAAACTGAGGGCATGTCAAATTTCCTCAGCTTCTCCTGTAGGTTTTACGGCAGATCTTTGGAGCTTGCTTTCAATGTGCGGAGGTCAAGCCTACAGGCTCAACTCAAAACAGGTGAGGGCTTCATGAAACATGAAGTCTCACTGTGTCTTGCCATTTCTATTTTTCATTTCAGTTCTGTGGCTGGTGTTGAATTACCAACTTAATAAAATTCAGCTCAGGGAAAAAAACTTTAAGCTAGCCTCTTTCAACTGACATGACAGTGAAAATATTCTCTAAGGCTGGTTTTCTATTTAAGATGCTGTGAGAGATATGATAAAAAGTTGAAGCTCGCCAAAATGATAGATGTTGTTGGGTCAGCGAAATCAACCTAAACAATACATTACTTGGACATTATTGCAGCTAATCACTAGCCTAATGGAATGTGTGGCTGGCATATTGATCCGGAGTACAACAATCATCCATAAACATTTCTTGAATTATTCACTGTAACATATGATCAGCCATGTGCACCTGCTCATGCCTCTCAATCAATATTGAGAAAAAAAAAAGTCCCGGATGTCCCAAATCCGATCCTAGGAATGTTTCCACAAGGTCAGAGTTGCATTTGGAGGATATCTAACTTTTTTTCTTTAAACAGGCAAAAAAAGAAGACATTTTGTAATAACCATACACCATATATAAAAGATGCAATATCACAGAGGTAATGTCATGTAAAGTCTTACTTTAAAGCTTTAAAATATAGGATTTGGGCTTTTTTTTTTTTTTAATTGTTAGCTTAGTTATTAGCTAACACTAGCTAGCTTGGTTTATCTATAACTGCATTGCTGAAAGAAAGAAAGGCTTCAAGAGCTTTAACAGTGAGTTATTAAGAAAGAAAATACCCCCTGTACAGCCATTTTACAGACATTTAAATTGTTTTTGATCCTGAGTCTTTATTTCAAATGAATTTTGGATTCTGTGGAGATTAACTTTTTTCTGAACCCAGCCTCAAGTGGTTATTTGAGGAACTTCAATTTTTATGGCGCATTTCTTGGTTTCATGTTTCATTCAAGCTCATGACTCGCTGTTTGCCCTGTTACCATAACCATACCAAACAGATTAGTGAAGCTCAGAGGTCTTTTTTTTTTTAAATGAGGGAAACCACGCCTATAAGTGCTGATGAGTATTAATCTGGTAGGAAATAAATGTCTTAAATCCAGGAATAATACTGGTTGGGTACAAAGGAGAAGGAACTTCGGGCCTTTAGAGGTTAATCTTCTTCTAAATATATTCTCCAGCAGATTGCATACCTGGAAGTTTAAATGCCCTGTGATTTTGTAAATGACAACATTCATAGTCACATTAGGAACTGATATCATTTGCTTCTGTTTACTCTAATTAAAACCCTATTAGATTTAAACGGCAATGAAAACCAGGGGTGAGGAAAGGGAAAATAAAAACATTATTTCTCAAAGACTGAACCCTATATGCCCCCCTAATAGAATTAAAACAGTTTCATGTGCATCTCTTTAATTGGGCCAGACGCTTGCATTTGAGAATATTAATTACTTCTCATTTCATTTCAGTATGTCCCCTTAAAAATGATCAGCCTGTTCCTATTAAGCTATCAAAGTCAAATGAAAAGATGAGATCATGAAAATTTTAAACATTGCTGAGGAGCTGTGAAACTGTGTGAACCTTAAAAAAATGAAAACGGTCATATAATGCTTATTTAGTTAATAAAAATTTACACCAATGTAAGCCACAGTTTCAGAGAAGTCTAATGCCGCTTTAAAACCGAGGAAACACAGCGGCGGATTGCGAAAGCAAATCTCCACTTTAGCAAAGCCAATTTAACCTTTTTCAGACTTGCTTACAGCAATTTGGAACTCAATTAGCACAAAGCATGTGTTAGTTTATTACAGAAATAAGTGGTTATCATTGTCTGCCTCAGTCTTCGCAAAGCCCCCCCCCCCAAGAGTTCTTCAACCATAATGCTGAGATAACAACATGAATCAACTAGCAAAGCAAAGTGTGGAGTTGCAGTGGCAGGTGTCGGTGCTGACCTACCCACTGGTGTTTCTCGTGCACCGCTAGAGGATCCGATTAAAGCCCTCCTCAATACACAAAACAGTGCCAGAGGTAATGGCGTCCTCCCACAGCAACACACCACTTCATTAGCACCGGCAGTTCTGTGCAGCTTAATTTGCATGTATTTAGATTACCACATATACAAAACATCTCTCTCATGAGTTCACTGGTTGGTAAGAAGAAGTCCTTATTTTACCTCTACTGCTGGAAAGAACCTAAAGCGCATTGGTAAAAGCAGTATAGTTATTTATTTTAACCGTGTTGGTTATTGTAGACTACTATTTTTACTCTTCACCATGCTGGTGTAACACAACAATTTTCCTTGTGGGATCAGTAAAGTATCTACCTATCGATCAATAAATTGTGAAATTGTTTTGGTTTTTTTTCAGATCCCCACATGGGCTGGCTTTTATTCTTAGAAAAGAAACTGTAAGGCATTTCTGGGCTATAATAAATCCCACACAGGTTGATAAACTTGTAGAGTATTAGGTAATACGACTATCCCCTTGAACACTGGCTTAATGTTTGCTGAAAAAAGGGGCCTCTGGATGCTTACATAAATAATCCGTAAGCATTTCCGATCATTTATGATACCATTGTATAACAGATGATTGCACAAATTCTCTTTTATTCAATTTCATATTGTTTTAGATAACGTAAAGTCATTTACTTTAAAAACAAGGACATTTTTAAGTAAATGCCAGACCTTTGAGAGGCAGTGTACTGTACATAATCTGATCAGTACATATAAATCAGTCTGTAAGCTTCATTCTCTTCTTTTCATCTTAGGATATAAACCACATCCATTTAACACGTTTGGCACAATGTTGTTTGGGGATCAAATTGGCAAAAGAAAAAGACTCATTCTATTGTGTGCTAATGCATGACTTTCTACTTTTGATTCTACTCTTGATTATTTTGCTTGTGTTCTTTTTTAGGCTCTGCAGTGAAACGAGAACTGCGTTCAGTTATCCCGAGAAAAGCAGCAGTGCAGGTTAAGGCTTACCCTGCGTGCGGCACGCCTAATTAAAACTCGTTCAACTTGTTCCATCGTCTGCATCACGGATGACAAATGATCAGAAGAACTCGCACACGCTTATCATCCAGCTTTGAGTTGTTTTACTGCTCGTCGTCTCTTCTCTCTTCGTACCGCTCGTTGGGATTTAGCTCCTAATTGTCTTTTCACGCTTTTTGACATCTCTCTCTTGAGTTTTCCCTTGCTCGCGTTTGACCCAGAGAGGTTACGATTGTTGATCTTCACATCTGTCAGGTTAACTCGCGTCTCCACTTTTTAAATGATATTAGATTGTCCTTAGGTCTTGCTTTAGCTCTTATTCACACATTTCAGCTTTCCCTGCTCAGATATTCCACTGGAAATTCTCTTCCATCTTTGTATTCTACCCTCCACCATTTCACTTCCTGTCAACCTCATCCGTCTGCTTCTCCCACTTTTTCCGGATACTGCTGGAAGGCTTTACCAAAACAGCAATCTGTCAAGGCCATAGGTTACATTTTACCATCTGCTGTAAGATTAAATTAGGGGAGGTTGTGTATCTCTCATTGTTTGGGCTGCCTCTGCCCTCTACAATATTTCCTCTCACATCAGGCCTGACATGCCAAGAGAATATAAAAGATGGAGGGAGGAAAGAAGGAGAGGAAGAGATGACCTGGATGCCAACCAAAGTCAAGATGAGCTTTTGTGCTCTGAGTGTCTGGTAGTGAGATTAGTTGGCATTTCTTTCTTTCTGGCTTTGTAATTTTTTTTGCAGCATCAAGAATGCTCTGGCAAACGCACACCTGAGCACTACCCTATGCCTGCTTCTTTATCCCCCCCACCGCCAATATATGTCCTTGGATAGTAAGTGCAGTTGTTGCATCGAAGTGTGAGGTATCATTTGTTACTGGGAATCCTCAGCCATCTCTGCGAGGGACTTGGCCAAATATAAGCTTCAGGCTGAATCTGTACTCTGCAGCTGAATGCTTCCCCAAAGTCTTCAGTCAAAGAGTGAGAGAGGAGAAAGTAAGTATGAATGAGAGAGTGGGAGATTTCAATGCCCCAGGGCTCTGTCTGAGAGAAGGGCAGGCCCATTGCCCATACACACATACTTATTCCATTCAAATGTCCTTACATGAGCAGCTCACACAAACATATTTCAGGCAACAAGAAATGCTAACAAGCGTCTCCAAAGAAGCCACTCAAGTCTACCTTTATCCTGGAATCGAGGCCTGATATGTACAAAAACAAATATGAACCACCGTGACTTTCACCTTCGAATCTGCGTTGCACGACAAGGAAATACAGCTCTTAAATTACAATATTAAAGTAAGAGGTATCTACATGTTTTGAGATTGTTTTTTTTTTTTTATTGTAACTTTGTTTTCTTCTTACCTTCAACGTTTCTTCCAAACAAACAGTCAGAATAAAAAAAACCCCAATTATTTCTGTCTCTCATTTTTTTTTGTTCTAAGTTTTGCAAAACCTGGGTGTTCGTCCTTGTGCAAAAACAAAAACCTGGTGAAAAGAAGAAAAATGCCCCACACGGCTGCCAGTGGTCGGAAATATGACCATGTGTCTTTAAACGTTTATTTAAAAAAAAAAAAAATGTTGGGGAGAAAATTGCCCAAACTGAAACAGAGATAAAGATTCAAAAGGATAAAAAAGCATCACCTCCCACAATGCAATTTGATATTATTATTCCCGTCGTCTTTGTTAAAGTTCTGTCTGCCAAAGATTGTAATGAAGCCTTTTGTTATAAATGTTTTTCCCTCAATACCTGGAACATGTAACTTTAGTACTATAATTATGCCACACTCGACAAAGCTTGTAATAGCAGAGCATGTATAAAAGCACAGAAGCCCACACCTACTGTACAGCACAAAGTAAGCTTCTGAATTTTAAGGAAAATGAAACAACGGGAACTTTTTTACCCTGTGAAAAGAACATTCATGAAATGCCTTATCCTGGCCTTAAATCACTAATCAAACAGACTTTAACATTTCTGAAGGTAAGTTGTAAAGTGGTAATAAACGATTCTTTGTCTACGCAACACTTTGGAGGCAACACCAATAATAGAAATGAACTTTCAGAAATGAATTTCCAGTCGCTCCCCGGGTTTCAAACACCTAGTGAGTGCAACAACAACCAACGGGTGTCTAGTGGCAGCACTCCCCGATCTGAAGGGAAATTCTGAATATGTATAACACACTTTTTGACTTCTTTCTCTAACCAGCTTGTAAAAGCTTGTCACCATCACTGAAACGTACTGCGCAGCATCCATATCCCAGATTGTGTTGAATCCTTTAAAAGCAAGTTACAATAACGGTGTTTGAAGAGCATGGAGATAGATAACATTACAGGTCATTCAATGGAGACAAAATTAATGTTTACTTCCTATCATGTTGACATACACACAAGCCCCTAATTCCCTCTGAACACTGATATGATTGGCAGCTGCAGAAAAACAGTTCCTATGTAAAATTTTTCACAACAAGGTTTTGGGATTTTTTTTCAGTAACCAGGATATGATTTCTGGATTTCTGGAAGAGACATTGCTGCTGATTTTATTTATTTATTTTATTTTTTTTAACTTTAAACACTGCCAGGCTGGTGTGGTCTAGCTCTATACTGGAAAATATATAAAGCCAATATCAAAACTGGGCATTTCACACCAAGATATTCTAGAAAGAATTACACCAATCAGGCATAACATTATGACCACTGACAACTGGTGTGAATAATATTGATTATCTCTTCATTATGGCACCTGCTAGTGGGTGGGATATATGAGGAAGCAAATGAACATTTTGTCCTTAAACTTAGAATTATCCTTTAATTGTCCCACAAGGGGAAATTTGGGTAAACTTGCATCAGAAACAGGAAAAATGCACAATTCTAAGGACTTGAGGGAGTTTGGCAAGGGATGAATTGTGATGGTGTATATACACATCTTCAACATTTTGTTTCTGATATCATAAATGTTCATTATACAAATTTGTATTTTTCAGCCACTCTCCTAATGCCATTACTCGTATGGACCCTTTCCTGATCTAACATCCTCCTCTCATTTTAGCAGATGTGTAATGTGCTTCACCTGCTAAATGATGGGGAAACAGGCCTGTGTGAAATGGACTGGCCAAATGGAGCTTGGACCTCTCTCTGTCTGTCCAGGCAATTAGGGAACAGATTAGCCAAACCACTGGGAACAATACAGTATCTGCTAATAGACCAACATCACAGCTGCATATAAAGATGATGATAAAGACACACGAACAAGCAGATGAAATATATGTATATAAATATATATGCATGTATTTGCACAAAAAGTCCACCCACAATTGTTTTTAAGGTTTCTGGGACTCAATAAAGAAAGAGAAGTCTCCAAAAGCCCAAATTTGCACTTCCATGAGCACAATGAGGAGTCGAGATAAAGCCAAATAAATGGATGCTGTGACATTGTGTGAAATTAGTTAAAATGATAGGAACTCTCTAAGGATACTTTTCATCACATTTTAAGAGGAACATAAATGCGAGGCTGGGATTGTAGAGGTGAACTGGGAGAGAAAAAGCGGGAGGGTCTGAAAGAGGGGCCGAGGTTGTAAAACCAGAAACACACTCTCACACATGCATACGCGCAGCCCAGCCAACCCTTCCAGTGACATCTGGACAGCGGTAATAACACGGTGCAAAATGCCATCCCAGAGAAACTGCATATTAACACCCAAATAGAGACATGCTAATGGCAGTTATCATCGGCTCTGCTCAGCTGTCTCTCTAACAGACCAACAGAAAGGGTGAAATAAAGTGCGAATAAGAGACGGAACTAAATCTATTAAAGCTTGAATAGGAGTAGGAAAAAAAATGTCACCAGAACTGAAATGGGCAGGCCTCCCTTTGCTGTTCGAAACCCCACCCATCAGCATCAAAGGTCCTAAAGGGTAGTCAGCACTGACTTTAGATGCCGTATGAAATCCACATCACAAGTAAAGACATTTTTTATAATACTCACCTCTGATGTGTTATGTGCTGCCTCACTTTAATTACTGTTCAAATTTAACATAATACACATTTCCTCCTGGTTTAAGGACTTGGTGTACTTTGTGTCTTGTGTGACTCTACCCTCCATAGACCTCGA
This sequence comes from Etia nguti, assembly GCA_015106755.1. Lineage (NCBI taxonomy): Eukaryota > Metazoa > Chordata > Actinopteri > Cichliformes > Cichlidae > Etia > Etia nguti. Next base: position 11,587 of record VUQG01034804.1, read on the forward strand.
GAGACCTGTAATTTTAGAAAGTGGGAACTTTCACAAAGGTATTCAAAAAGGTAATCAGTGAAACCTTAGTGCAAAACCATGGCAACATGATAAAGCATAACGTTAAAAAAAGGAGAGAAAAAAAATTAAAGCTCACAACAGCTTCTCAGAAATCCATCACCTAGTCTGCTGACTTGGCATCTGGGGATAATAGTAGGTTTTCAGGGCTTCTGGTGTAGTCAGAACTTTGTTGTTTCATCCCACCAGTCACTGTATGTTATGTTGTGCATGTGAGGCTGGACTGATTTTTGAACAATAAAAGCTTTTTATCTCTTTGATCCCACAACTTTTGCCAAAATGGCAGTATTTGACAATCTGGGATTAGAATAAATTGGTCGATCCAGTCTCTAAATTCCCCAAATCCCAGGACAGTTGAGCCTGATCCACTGTGGTCCTTCCCACACAACAAACCAAAGAATATGCTACCAGTTTCCCAACGCCAGACACAACCCGCAGGAGTCTGGTGAACACATCCTGATGCATTTGTCAGCGCAGGGATGGGAGTATACAGCAGTAGGCGATTGGCTCATATAATCTTATACTGAAGAACTGAAAACCAGCACTGTTAAAGTGACAAAGTCAAAAAGGAATGTATGCAAAATAAATCTGCAGTTTCGACAAAGTTATTAAATAAAGAAACAGAATGACGGTAGTGAAAAAAAAATCTGTACGGGCTTTATCTGAGCAAAACAGGGAATGTTAACTTTGTCATTTTCGCTCTTTGAAATCATCTTTTGAAATCCTGCTTATTTGTATTTTGGGAAATTAGCCTTTGAACAGTATGTTTTTTTGAACTTCAACAGCTCCCTGACTACTTTAACAGATCAGGAACAGGGAGGGGGAAACAGACAAGGAACAAAGTCTCCACAGAAATGAAAAAAAATCCCTTAATGCACAACAAAGTCCGTATTGGATTAGATGCATTTGAGGTTTTATATTGAAATGGAGGCACTGTGTGTTTTTGTCTCCATTTTCTTTAGTGTTCAAATGTGTGAATCTGCTTTTTTATTTGTTTTAACCCCAAGTTGTATGTGTATCAATGGGTGTGTGTTTTGAAAATTAGTGTGTGTGAGAGACTGAGGGGGTTGGGGGGTTCTCACGCTACTGGCTGTTTTAATCTTCCAGGCAAACAGCAGCAGGCCTCAATATCAGCATGAGGTAAATAATTTTAAATCTAAACTTGCTCATACAGACACAACAACTTGCAGCTGCATATTTTACAGTACACACTAATATAGCCTGAATTTGTATGCCACGCACTCATAAAACACAATTGGCACACATAACAGCAATGGCCGGGCAATAGTGACCGAGGAAGTTGGAAGGACCAAGTTAGTGATCTTATCAAGCTGAAATGGACCCAAAGTGTGGAAGAGCAGTAGTTTATCATGAGACAGGAGTGGAAAGAAACCGAGCTAGAGACTTGATACTACTGAAGGATTTCCTAAACGCCTAAACACAAAATCAAAACCACTAACTCTCAGATTTATAATAGTTTGGGCTATTTAAATACAAAAAGAGTCCAATTTCAAAAATATGTTTATCACCAGATAAACATAACTTGTCAACAAAGCCATAGTTACATTACAAAAAAATATTATGAAAAAAGATATTACTTATTAAATGTGAAATATCTTTGCAATTCTGGTCAGTCTTCTTAAGATAACACTGTACTAACCAAAGCCAAAGTCCACAAAAACAAAGTAAGAAGGAGCAAGAAACATGCACCTTCAGTTGTTTAGGCAGGTTAACAAGCCAGAAGCTTAGCCACATTATCTGTACCACTCTATTTAGAGGAAAACCTGAGAGCAAGCTCACCTAAAAATGTTTCGGATAAATCTAAACCTAATGGCTTGCTCTTTCTTTTAATTTGTTGGGTAGAGTCAAAGGTGCTGCTGCTACCATGCTAGGCAGACAACTGCCCTGAGACTTTCCACTGCAAGTGGTGAGAATGAGTTTGTTTAAAGCAACCCAATGAGAACAACCCAAGTTCTCTTTCTGAAAGTGAAAAAAAGAGGAAGAGGAGAAAAAGCGGTATGGTGGTGAGTGGAGCCGAAACGATTAAATGCTAATGCTAATTAGCTAAATGATGCTAGCCTAGCCTGAAATGAGGGGGAGAAACCCTTGAACAATGTAATTTCCACTAGCGTCACATTATTTATTGTGCTTAATTTAACATTTAACATTAGTTAACTTAGTTAGCAGAGCAACCTGATGTGTCCAGCTGGCCGTGATGTGACCAAGTTGAGATTGAGTGCACGAATCAGGACATGCAGAAGCACGCAGTTACACTATTAACACTTTCTGACCAATCAACTTGGTCTTGCACATTCTTTTCTGGAGTAATATTTTACATGTCATTTTACTGCACTGCTGTGCTTGTTGGTGTCAGATTACTTATAAAATGAAGAATGCTGTTTGAAGGGCCTCCTGTGAATTTTTGCTTAGGACACCAACAGAGTCTAGACTCAGCACTGGGCAGAATTTATTACAGACATGCATGACAGCCAAAAGAAGTAAAAATAAGACTTTCCTTGTAACAAATGCATGCAGTACCTATATGTAGCCTTGTACGTTAACTATACTGATACACCTATTGGTCAGTTTCCTTCCACCTATCTCCTTGCAAATGAGGTTCATATTCATTCAGATTCGCATCATCTTAGACACTCCATCCCCCAAAAGTCCACATGGAGATAACAATCAGAGGCTTGTCATATTCAATTTTAGAAGCGATTTGTCCCAATTGCCATATCTCCATTTCCTACTCATTCCATTCACTTATGTCACTGTGATCAAAGGCGTTCACCTGAGCTTCCTTGTTTTAGAGGACAGGATAGATATTTACAACTGGCGCTTTCCATAAGGCTCCTTGACATGCTCATATCATCATAAACTGTGAGAAGAAACAAGATGTGGGATTGCAGTATTGGATAATACTTTTGGATACTGAATCCTAATAATAGTCGGTGGTTTGAGAGTGTTTATGAGGCCAAGCCAAAACCGTGAAAGAATATTTTATGATATTGGGAGTATGAAATTATGAGAAAACAGTTCTATGGGCAACAAAACAAGACAAGAATCACTATTTGATATGTTTAGTGATCATACAGTATCAGTGCAGACGAAAGGTCAGCACATATAAAGAATTCAGGGGCCCACAGGCCAAACCTTTGGCTTCATTCAAAACTGATGTCATGTGAAAGGGCATGAACTGTGATTAGAGACTTCTAGTTGAAACATGTCTCTTAAGGCACAGCTGAAAGGGCAGCAGGGCTGTCATCTCTTCTGGTCAGTAGTTGTGGAAGCTTCTGGAACAAATGGAAACTTTGAATCTACTGTTAAACCACACAGCCGTTAGGGATGCTGCCGGAATAAAATCTCCAAAGCACACACTCTACTGCAAATTGGAAAACCGAAAGGTCTAAGGAGGTCTCCTAGTACAAAGACAAAAAGAAATAAAGCAGAAGAGAAAGGCAGATCAAGAAAAGAGACAACTATTTCAACAAAAAAGTAGAGATGCTGCTGAACAAATTTATAAAGTCATTCCAGACTCATTGCTTGGTGACCTTGTTACTGACATATCTCTCTATTCTGCAGGACACGCTCACACTCTCCCAAATATGAAGCATGACAAGCGGAACTGCACCAACTGCAGTTTTACTTTGCCGCATGCTGTCTAAACATTAGCAAAACTGACATGGTCACGATCATCGCTGTGCCCTCCCTAACTGACCTTCTTAGGAGATTCACATCAAATTACATTTATTATAGTTTGACCTCCATTTATTTCATCACTGTGCAGCTACAAAGGGAATTTCATTTATGTGTGCCTATATTTGTCTAGCATTTACCTACATTCCATTTATCCATATAAAACTTATGGAAATTACATCAGAGCTGTAGCTACACATTGAATGACATCCAGCCTTTGACTGTTTTTTAGATTTTATTTTTAAAACTTCTACAATATCCAGCAAAGTTTTGCTAATTAGCCCATTTGACCACACACATTATGTTTTCCCCTCACTACTTGTGAAATAAGGTTTATCCAGTACTGTGCCAAAGTCACCCCTCATTTCTTTATATTTTGCTTCCTAGGAGATAGACCTACTTGGGAATTTCAAAGTGGTCTTCAGCAATAGCTCTTCAGACTTTCAGACTGTATCCTTGGAAATTGGCTGCATTTTCAATCATGACCATTTTCAAAAAATTGTATTTTTGCACCAGCAAGGTGATTCTTAAAGATAAATGGGCATATCTCACCGTGATGTGTGATGTTTGCTTAAAAGAAAATGAGGAAACTTGATAAGTGGTGGACAAAAGAAGAAGTGGCAGGCCTAAAAACTATCTACAGCAGATGAATGTTCTTAAGAAATCGGAAAAAAATTCCAACTATGAAAACCAAAAAAGTACGGTCAGGTTTTGATCCACCATACAATGCAATGATTGGAAAGACCTTCAGTATGACAGTGATCCCAAATGCATTGCAGTAAAAGCATACCTGGATAGAAAAACACAGTGGACCACTATCACTCATGGATTGGAGTCCCCAGTTGCCGTACATCAACATTACGAACAAAATGAGGTCAAAATCCAAAGAGAAGCTTTGAATGTCCTTTATGCCTGGAGACTAAGTTAAAGAATAAAGGTGGTCAAACCAAATACTGACTTTCAAGCTGAACAGAACTGTGTCTTTTAAACTGAATTCCAATGAGTGTTTGTGCATGTATGAATAATAAATATCACAGAATGTGACTTTTTCACACTAGTGTGTATTTATTCTGTAAATTTAGTTTTAAACAGGCATCCATATCTTACAATATTGGAGTGGCACATGTTGAACTCTTGCTACAACCAGTGTGTAACTGCACATCTAAGAAGCCATCAGAATTGACAAAATGTGCCATATTCTGCTCCCTGGGAGCGATAACCTTGTTTGCGTCATGTGTTTTCTATTGTAATTTTTAAATCCAGTCGTAAACTGCTGGAGAAATCATTAAGTTATTATTACAGCTGCATAAATTTCCTTCTGTTCGTTTTTCCTTTTCGTTTAATTTTCTCTGAAAAGTACTTTTGCCAAATTATATTGACTTTAAATGTGCTCTATAAATTAACTTGACCTCATAACAATAAAAAAATAACCAGCGAGTTTTTCCTTTTTAACACACTTTTGCACAAATACTCGACAATCATGTAGAGAAAGGTCTCTCTTAGAACAGAGAGGGACACCAAATCAGTATCTTAATGGCCATAGCTTCAACAGACCCTAATGCACAATAGCCATAAGACATGTTTTGATTGAGGGAAACTTGTGCACTTTCTTGGCAGAAAACCTCTCACTCTACTGCTTGTGTTATCCTTATTGTAGTCTTGCCTGCAGCAGAGGATAACAAGGTCTCCCCTTCTACAACCACAGTTAGCTGATGTATAAATAGCACCATAAGGGTATATGATGTTGGGATTTTTCTTCAAGTTATATAATGACTTGTTTACAGCCATTGTTGACCATTAAGTCAGGAGAATGTTAGTAGGATGAATAAGCCTGCCTGTCCTCTCTTTTTTGGCATTTTTGACACATATTCTTCCATAAAGGACTTCTTTCTTTACTCAGTCTTATTTGTGGTTAACTGATAGATTAGGCATTTGTTTTTCATAATTCTTCACTGATGAAGGCCTTTATTTATCATATTCCTATTAGGCAAATGGGCTTGTCTCAGTGCCAAATATGGATGTACAGTACTGTATCTGATTCTAGGGAAAAAACAAGAAAAAACAATATGCAGCTCAATATTCTGATCATCACTTCATGACGCCAGAAACCTAGTGTTTGCTACATGATTTAAGTGTGAAAAACATCCTTAGAAACTCGACTGTGTGGGACCAATCAGCAAACAATGAGCAATGTTTTGATGCTGACATGATTCTCCTTTCATAACTGCCAATACTTATCAACATCTGTTGAAGCTGGTTGTTACAGATATGAAACGAAGCGCGATCTGTCACTGCGTAGTCTCTTTTAAACCTCGGCTGATTCAAAAACAGGTTCTGGCACAAAGCTGGGGGAAAAAAATGCTAACGTTTTTAGAACTGCCAAAATTATTTTTCAATTGGAAAGTCACTGAAAGCAAATACTGGTCCATTAATGAGTTGGAATGGTCACGCAAACGCCTAAAGTAAGCAAAAACATTTGGCTCTATTGATGTGCCCACTTGAAAATATCAAAGATTAGTTTCACCCTGCAGCTGTGGCACCGGCACAGTATACAAATCAGATGTCTATTGGACTTTACATTTGATTCTGAGTCGCTGCTATAACTAAGAAATTGAAAGCACAATAACAACTGTGATGATATTGCAATGGCAGCCTGTTTGCCTCATTGTCCCTCGCTTTGTGCAGTCCCCTTTGAAAGTCTGGCAAAAGCTTGCGTGCAGCAACAAGGTTTTTTTGTCGCTGACCAGTACTGATGTGGAGCTGGGTGTATTAATAAGTACTAAGGGATAAATGCGCATCCTCAGGCTGGCTCGCATTCGTTTACCTACGCTGATAATAATTGGACGATAAACACAGTGAAAAGCAAATATTGGCTAGAGAGATGGTAAACAATAAGGCGTGCAAGGAATGAATCACTACTATGACTACATCTGTAAACAGAGTGTGTGTGTTGGGGTGGAGGGGTGGGGGTTTACATTTAACAAGGCCTTGTAGAATAGTTTTGCATATTTGATATTTTTCTTACTTTACCTTACTACTAATCACAACAATGGGGATTTTTTTTTTTCATAGAAGCTAGACTGGGGGTCCAAATGTATGACCACCAGTAAAGAACTCATTTTGCATTTACCTTGAATTTCATACAGGCGTTTTCACGACTGTATCAGCTTAACAATGTGACTGAAATTTTGAAGCTCTGAATTTCACATATCTTTGTGTTTGGCGTTCCTATTTTGGCTTTAATGACAACGTGACCTTGAGCTGGCATAGACTCCACAAGTCCACGCTGCAAAACCCGATAACCCGCAGTATCTCTGATCAGTCTTTCAAAGAGCTCCTAGTGAGAAATGCTTGGCTTTCTCAGTCTTCAAATACCTCCACAAATGTTCAGCGAGGTTGAAGTGAAAGTGATTGTACAGGAAGAGGAAACTTGATGATAGCGAGCACCTCCTGGTCTTCTTTGGCATTCACATAATTCTTGCAGTGCTTTGATGTGTGCTTGGGTTCATTGTCCTGCTGCAGTATCAATACTTCTGCACAAAGATACGAACCAGAAAGTGCAGCGAATATCTGATGAAAGGTTGGTCAAGTCAATATTAGGTGTCCAGGAAGGGAATTCAAACCCCAAACCTGAATATTCACTGTCAGGATGAAGCACTGTGGTGCAGATTTTCTCTACTGCCAAACTCCTTACATAGTGTATATCCCTCTGTAGACTTCATCAATAAATAGGACATTTTTCCAGTCATGCACTTGTGAAATGCTGGCATGTCTGGTATATCAAACTCTTAGCGTTTGGCACTGTTTCTCTTTTTGAGATGTGGTTTGCAGGCTGACACACGTCTTCTGAGACCAGTCAGCTTTTTTTTTTGACAGGACTGTCAATGACAGGAGTGTTGCACTTGTTATTTTGCAGATTTTATATCTGTGATGAAGTTCCTTTTTTAAATAAAAATCTGTATATGTGAGCAAAGCGTTATCTAGGATAGTACGGTAGCCCGGCACGATAGCAGTTTAAATACAACCCCACGCTTTTGCACAAAGTCTTTTGGAAACCTTGAGTGTAGACACAGTTTTGCTTGGGATAACACTTTGACTCCTGACATTTTTACTTATCTTTGATGGCATGTTTCTCACTATCTCAGTGCTGCTTAGTCAGCGTGGTTCTGCTGGAAACTTGGGGCACAGCCATTTTTATAACAACTGAACAATACCTGCAGATCAAATGAAATGAACAAGCGTCTGAGGAAGTAAAGGATATAATGCATGAGTTAACATGGTCAGTGTTTGCTGAATAAGTCTGTTGAACTGCAAATAGCCTATGAACTTCTAGTAAAATAAGTCCTGTGTTTTTAAAACACTCTGTGAGTAGTAGAATTTTGGATTTAACCATATGTATTTATGATCAGGTTTTCAGCATATACATCCTCAGCGAGTTTGGGATTAAATAGCATCTACAACATACAGATGTTAGAAAGCAGATACCAACTAACACATATGTTAAATATTTAAAGCACAAGTAATAGAGTGACTCAGTTACTGCTATATCTGTTATTTCTAAATATCATGTATAATAGTTCTGAAAAACAGAAAATATCCCGTGTGTAGCAGTGTAGCAGTCTGGGTGAACATGCCTTGTTGATGTCAGTGGCATGCAGAAGACCATGTCTGAAGGCAAAACATGCCTACTGTCTACTCTGGTCAGCTAAGGACATGAGGAAACTGTGACTGCCATTCACACAGGCTCATCAAAACTGGACAACAGAAGACTAGAAAAATGATGCTTGGTCTGATGAATCTCGATTTCTGCTGCAGCAATTAGATAGTAGGGTTTAGCTTAAACGACATGGATCCATGCTGGTATCAGTAATTTAGGCTGGTGTAATTGTGTGGGGGATATTTTCATGGCAAACTTTGGGCCCCTTAGTACCAAGTGAGCATCATTTAAAGAGCACAGCCTACCCGAGTATTGTTGATGACCATGTCCATCCCTTTATAGCCGCAGTGATGGCTGCTTCCAGCAGGATAACACACCGTGGCATAAAGCTCAAATCAACTCAAAAGGGTTTCTTTAACATGACAATGAGTTCACTTAAAGTTCACAAATGGCCTCCACAGTCACAGTCATCGCAATCCAATAGAGCACCTTTGCGATGTGGTGCAACAGGAGAGTGACATTATGGATATGCAGCTGTTGTGTGATGCTGTCAAGTCAATATGAAGCCAAATCTCGGAGCAATGTTTCCAGGACCTTGTTGAATTTGTATCATAAAAAGATTTTGAATTCAAATGAAGGTCCTACATGGTGTACTTCTCCATTTTATCCATTGTTAAAAAACTTGGAACAGAGTGCAATTTGTTGTAAGTCCTTCTCACTTTCCACTACATATATATTTCCACTAAACTGCTAAATTTTAAGATGTAATGTTTGTCATTGCATTGCATGTTATATGTGTTCAACAGACAGAAAGAGTGATGATTGACATTTGTTGACAATGCAGAAAACTCAAAAGTTGAATGTGTTTATCTAGAAAATAATGTGCTTCCTTGACAGTTTTTTTTTTTTTTTTTTTTTTTTTTTTTACATAAAAAC
>VUQG01034804.1:20952-36637 GCA_015106755.1 Etia nguti
TTTGGTTTTTGTGTTTGTTTTTTTTTTTTTTTTTTTAATTTCTCTACATAAACACCTGAGCTAGATGATAATAATAAGACAACTTCCATTTCCTATTACATATTTTTGGAAATTATGTCTATTGGGTAAACCTGTCTATTTGAATAACTCTGAGGTTTGCTTTAAAAAAAAGCCTCTACTGTATGACAGTTCTCATTAGTGACCATATGAACTTATATTAACCACATGTGGGAAGCAATTAGGGCCTTGTCATGACAAAAACAAGTCCTGAGAACCAGCTGGTTGCATTGATAAGCAAGAAATCAGGTAAAATATTTCCAATTATAACTGCAGAATGCAGAAATATGTTTGCAAACTAATAATTAGTCTTTCATGAGTTTTTCTTCTGCTATAGGAGTAAGCATTCAGTGTGGAGGAAACAAACTGTTTAAAGAGCCATGGTTGCATTCTGTAGTGTTTTTGTAGTTTTAGTTACAAGGACATTAAAACAGTATATAATTGGCAGGGTTATCTGTGGGTTTTGTCTCATTGTTGTCTGAAATGCCCAGAGAAGAAAATGGTTTTGGCACAGAGCTGTGATGCAGTGACGCGTGTCTTGGCAAATATATTAGTTGCACCTTTGCCTAATTTATTGTTTGTTTGCTTCACTTTTGTCCACTGAGGCTAGTACCTAATTGGAAATAGAAACCTAATGAAAAACTGATGAGAAAGGCTCCAGCCCAAGACATGACAAAAACACTGAAGAACCAGTCTTTCTTCTTGGCCTCAAGCAAATGTGCCACATTGGAAACATTTTGATTAATTTGGTGATATTTCTTGACCTTATTAACATTGAAAGAGAAGATGGATTTATTTTTTTTTAAAGTTAACACTAATAAATTCAATTTAAAAAACTGTATTAACTTTGTTTTTCCAGAGTTAAAACTGAGAAACGCCTAACTATTTTCTCATATCTTAAAAATCCCAACAGCAGCATTTAGTTACCTACATTAGCATAAAGAGTATAAAGTAGAAAGACACATGGCTCTGTTCAAAGACAATCCAAAGTACACAACCTCACTTTCAGCAAGCACTTGGCGACTGTGGGAAGGAAAAACTCCCTTTAAAAGGAAGAAACCTCCAGCAGATCCAGGCTTAGTGAGAGGCAGCGAGCTGCCGTGACCGGTTGGTGGTGAAGGAAGAGGAAACAGGACAAAAAACAGACTGTGAAAGAGAGTCAGAGATAATAATAACTAATAATGAAAGCTCATAGTGAGTGAAAAAGGTGATTGTCTTGGCATCACTGTAAAATAGAAATGTTAAGCTTTAAATAGATTTAACAGTTTAAAAAACTCTAACAGGTGGATTTTGTTACTTTCAAACACAGCTGATCACTCTTTGTGAGTGTAAGCTAAACTAACTGAGTGTTGGTTTCAGCTGCAAATATATACACATGGTATTAGTCTTCACATCATGCTAATTCCATGTTTCATCCCACTCCTTGAAATCTCATTTTTATCATAAAACCAAAGTTTGACCAAAAAACAACATCCCAGAGATGTGAAGAATGACCAAACATCCATAGAAACATATTCTCGAAAACAGACCCGGACAACCACCTCCCCCATTTTCCACACATACACAAACAAACATACACACACTGCCCTGTAACCAATATTCAAAAACATGTTGCCATTTCCCACCTCTCAGCGCTTTCTTTCCAACGCCGCCAAAAGGAAAGAAACAAAGAGGCAGAATGTGTAACATGAGTTGACACTCCATTCCTTCCAGCCACTCATGGCTAGTTTTTCCACTTTCACCAGAGTGCACTAATGAGTAGAAAACAAGCATTTGTTTGTTGACGTGGCTGCTCTGTGGCTGTCTGAAGAATCTTGACCGGGCTGTTGTGAAGGAAGCACCAGTGACTCAAGGGGCCTTGTCTCCACCAGTGAGCTGGGCATCTTGACACCTCCCGAATCCGCCTTACACTACAGCCATTATTCCCCCACTGCCACAACTGCTTGAGTAGAAACACTGTGACACGCTCTTGACCCAATTTCAAGTTCTAATTCTGTAATGGGTTTCAGCCTAATTTAAGCAAGCTGGTACATATAATTACAAGGAAACAGATTGTTACTTAATTGGAGTTCTTTCTTGAGGCATAGAGGCAACCAGTGTTTTTTAAACTGGCGCGGGAGATGAATGTGTTATAGATGAAACTTGTAGAATTCACTCTGAGTTGAAGATTTAATTAAATACAGAAAGCGTTCCGGGCTATACTTTCAGACTCCTAAGCAATGATGTATGCATGTATAGCTTACATGCACAGCAGTATATAAGACTTTGAGACCCAATTTATTGGAAATGTTTTTATTAAATGAAAAAATAGATAAATAAATAAACTGTAGTGGGAACAAATTAGTTCTAAGGTTCTATGTATCAGGAAAATTTGGTCCTTAGTAGGACTTAGAATTAGGTTAATGCAACCTCAAATGAACTACGACAAATACTTTATTGATCCCCGTGGGGAAATTCCTCTCTGCATTTAACCCATTCACTCAGTGAAACAGTGGGCAGCCATCGGGCGCCCGGGGAGCAGTGTGTAGGGGCGGTACCTTGCCCAGGGGTACCTCAGGGTAGCTCTACCTACTGAGCTATCCCTGCCCCCCCAAAAAAGCTTACAGCACCTGGTATTCCCAGGCGGTCTCCCATCCAAGTACTGACCAGGCCCGAACCTGCTTAGCTTCCGAGATCAGACGAGATCGGCAGTGTTCAGGGTGGTATGGCCGTAAGCAAACGACATATTACTCACTGTGTCATTATTTATTTAACAAAAATTAAACTAAAATGCATAAGCAGTGTGTGGAAAAAAGACATCTTTACTGCTTCCATAGCAATTAAGAAGGTAAGCAGCAGCCAGGTGCTGCTAATCAAATGCACTTGATTAAGTGACCATCAGCAGGTGTGAGCACCTCTATGAAAGCAGTTTGCTGGTCTGGAGCATTCAGCTGTGTGTTAACATAAAGCCAAGGAGGAAGGATATCAGCAATGTCCTGAGCAACTGTTGCTGCTGCCCACCAATCTGGGAAGGGTTAATAGGCCATATGGGTTGTTTTAAGGGTTTTCGGGGAAATCTCTACTCCGTAAGAAGAACGTGTCAGCACAAATTAGGTTTGCAAAGTTGCATCTGAAAAAGCTCACAAGACTTACTGAGCAATGTCCTTTGGACAAAGTTTTAAGGAGTCAAATGTGAGGCCACCTGTCAAACAGGTACAGTTGGACTGAAACTGGGTCATGCAATAGGACAATGATCCCAAGCACAGCAGCAAATCTACATGAGATTGGCTGAAAAAGGAAAGAATCAAGGTGTTGTAATAGCCCAGTCAAAGTCCAGACATCAATTTGATCGAAATACTGCTAGGATCTTAAGAGCGCTGTGAATAAATGAATACCAACATCAAAGTCCTATGTAAAACCTAAACCTGAGCATATGTGGCGTGCATGGATAGATAGATGGATAGATATCTGTCTTTACTTTTTGTCTTTGTCGTCTCTCTTTGTGATTGTCTGTCTGGTCCTAATTATACTGACTCATGCCCTGTTTCTACCTGTGGCTTGTTGTGTAATTACCTTGTCAGACTGTCTGATTTGGCTCTTGTGTGTTTTCAGTGTAACTCAAGGTCTTAGTGTTCATTTTGGCTTTATAGGTGGACATCTTTTAAGGGTCAATAAGTGCTAAGTTCAAACTCACCAAAGCACTCTAAGACAGTATTTAATAACTGTGATCCTATTACCTTTATGACTTCCATCAAATATTTCCTTTAATTGTTTGCAGACATGTTTTACCTCCTTTTTTTTTTAATGCTATCCTGTTCCTTATGTTCAAAAACTCCAACCAATGTAATAGTCTTTTCATTTCTGAGCTGGTACTGCTTTCTTTAAATGCCTTTTCAGATTTTTAGCAAGCATGACTATTGGGATGGTATTCGTGTATGCCTTGTCCTTCTTAGCCCAGATGCACTGTTTATAGACGGATTCAAACAGTTCCAGTTTGGTGTCATTATGCCTTAAAAACAGACCTGTCTCCATATATACTTACACATTCAACTGTTATGTGCTTTTTGCTTCAAAAGGTACTGCAAGGTTTCCTGCATGAGGTCAGTTTGTTTGTATTGCCGACTCATAGCTTGACTAATTTATTTATGAAATTTAGTATATTCAAATTTTATTTATAAAGCAACACATCAAATCCACAGATATAGTTACCCCGAAAGCAGTTTTATAATTTCAGTTCAATAACAATTTGGGTTTTTTTTAAAGTTATTTTTAGTTTATGTTAGAAAATATCTAAATGTACAACGATAAGTATTTTATAAAGGTTGAGACAATAACAAAACTGAACATCCCATCCACTTAGTCATATTTGACTATCTTAATATTTCCATCAAAGTCACATAATTCGACTGCAATTCTACAAACAAACGCCCATCGATTAATTGGCCTCCTGCAGTGATAAATCACTGTGGAAGCCATGAGGGAGTGAGTGTGCACATACTAAGATGAAAATAACTGATAAATATGAAATTTTAAAAAAGAAATAATAGGAAAGAGAAATTCTTAAAACGAGGGTTAGTGCATTTAAAACAGAAGTGTTATCCACTGTTAGATCCATTTTCAGATTGCAACAAAATTTTTTGCAATTTTGTGTCAGCATCCTATCAGGATTTAAATTCTAGCAACCAAGATATGATTGAAGTGCAGAGTTTAGGCTTTAATTCAAAGGGGGTTTAAAAAAGTATTGTGATAACTGTTTATGAGTTACACACACTTTTATATACAGTGTCCCATTCTCAGAGGTTGAAAACTATCGTCACTCCAATCATTCCAGACTGAAACAAACAGCAAAGGGATTAACCCCGTTTGTAATAAGCTTCAAACACACCATTAAATGGTGTATAAACACAGAGAGTGAAAAGAGGTGAGTGAAGAAGAAATGCTCAGTGCATCAAGGGAAGTCTTTAGAAGCCTAGGCTTATAACTAATAACTAATAACTAAGGGAGGGTTCAGGGTCACCTGATCCAGCCCCAACTATAAGCTGATAGAAGCAGCAGGATGAATTGTGAAGTGTACAAGGCTATACTCTCCGCTCAGATTCAGTCAAATGCTGTGAAATAGATGGGACAGCGCTTCACGGTGCAAATGGATAATGACCTAAAGCATGCTGCAAAAGCAACCCAAGAGTTTCTCAAGGTAAAGAAATGGGATATTCTTCAATGGCCAAGCCATCCACTTTCATCCAAACATAGCATGCTTTACTGAATACAAACCTGAAGGCTGAGATACCCACAAGCTAGCAGCAACTGAACATGTTTGCAGTAAAGGCCTGGCAGGATTTTTTGTGACCATCACTGACTCCAAATGATCTTCATCTAAGTATTTTAAAAATAATCCTCTTATTTCAATTCATATTAGTTCGTCCAATTTCTTTTGAGCCTCTGAAAATGGAAGCTTGTGCATACAAATGACTGCAATTTCTAAATATTTGATGCCATACTAAAAATCTGCACTCAAAGTTCATCATGACTATTGGATTTCAAATCACTGTGGTGGTGAATAGAGGCAAAAATACAAAAATATTGTTACTGTCCAAATACTATAATAACTACTGTATTCAACTGTAAGCAGTGAAACCATAAAAATATGCCCTTTTTTACTGTACACACTGTATACACAAACTCTACACACAGTCATTACTTGAAGCATAGTGTACAGCGTCCCCATTTCTGCCACCATACAGGCTTTGGATCAGATGCTTTCTGGAGCTAACATGCCTCATATACTGACAGAAAGTAGATGTCTACCGCTTGACCCAAGACGTCACGGTGGCACACCGATCTGTCAAAACAGTGTCCTCTTCCCCAATCACACAAACACTAGCCCCCCCACCCCTCAGAACTCCCCCCAGAACTCCACATGGGCTGTCAGCTTTCTTGGAGGAGAAGCTGAAAATGAGACACACTTTGAACAGCATGAGAGAAAAGGAATGGGCTCAATAAAAGGCAGGAAATTGGCTATGCGAGGCAAAATGAGCAACGCTTTATTCAAGAGAACTTGACGCAGCAGGCTTTTAAGTCGCGTGTATCTGTGAGGGTAAAATGGGGTCGTACTGTACAAGCCATGTTGACTAGAGTTTTGCCAAAATGTTATGAGTTTTAAAATCAGTCAAAGACATTATATTGTAAAACATGGGAAGTGCGTAGGGTAGACAATCTCAGCTTTTATTCTGATGTACACCGCTTGCACATTCACTGCGAGACACCACCGAGAAGAACAATACAGAAATTACATAGTGTAAATTATTCACGGGCAGAGACAAAAAAAAATTATCTCCTTTGTTTTTTATGATAATACATTTAACAGTAAGGAAGCTAAACAAATAAAGTAAGCATGTGCTTATTTAGTATTTATTGCATCTGGAGGTGCAAATATACTGGATGATAAGTTTCACATGCAAAACTAACAGCTATAACTATTAGACAAATGCACAGAAGTGCGGCACGGACACAAATACACAATCTCTCCTTCAATCCATTTCCCATGTGAGCACTTTCCAGCAGTTCCCCTACAATCGCTGCCAATTTGCATACTATCACACTCTCCTGGCTTGTATCATCATAATCATCAAAATGGAATAACAAAAACAACAACTGCTATAGGGCATTTTAACTTCCGTAAAATAATTGAAAAACAGTGTGGTGCATTTGTCTATGTTATGACTGCAGCTGGGCCGTAAAACAGCGTTTCTTTTGTTACATCATTAATGGCATGTTTTCTGAGTCAGCGCTGACTAATTTGAATAACAAGAGGCCTTACTTAATCTTTTTCCTGCTTTTCGGAAAATAGTGTCTGAACTTCGTTTGAATGTTTTATGCAGCCAATTAGTGGTGTAGTAGCGGGGTCTGTCATTTTTTTTTTTTTACCCCCTCTTCTCCTTGCCTTTCTCGAGGGAACAGTAAATACAGAGAAGTATTCTATAAAACACCACTGATGTGAAATAAAGGTAAAGCGTGACTTGTGAAAATGTTGCCAATTAAGCTGCTAAGACAAAGTCGGTTTCTCGCTATTCATTCATCTCACCTTAGTAGGCCAATAAAAAAAAAAAAAGAAAAGAAAAGTAAGGCAATATTCATACAAGAGACAAAAATATCTTTAAACCTGAGTGTGTATAGACTGTGTTATAAAGGGCAGATCTAGCCACAGTCACTCATTATGTTTTTGGACTTGCATTGTGAAGCCTCAGTTGTTGTTTTAGGCTATGCACGGCCGTATGTGGACGAAAGGTAGGAGTGCAAAATTATCAGCTGCCATTAGCAATTTTAGCAAGGCACAGGAAGATATAAGTAAGATATTTATAAAATACTAGTTTTTACCTCAATAAAACTTGAGTGTAGTTTTCTTTAGAAGGCGGAAAAAGTGATGTTTTATCAGTTAAATGTGTTAAAATACTTCAACCCTGCAAACACAGTCGAGAAGCCCAGTTCAGTGACCCACATTAGCTAAGGTGGCACCTTGCACACAAGTAGTGGGCTACAAGAGATGGCACATACTTGCTAGTCAAAACAGCCATGCCTCTAATAATGTCATTTGAGCGGGTAATGTATGAAGGTTGTCATAAAGTTGGAAAGTAGGAACAGGTGGATCAATCCAAATATCAATAGCATCAATACCAATGTTGGAGTTGGGCACAGCAAGAAGTGGACATGGCTGTGCAAACGCCACTCCCCTCACATCATGCATGCACCCCCTTCTCCTCGACCTCCACTTCTCGACTTTGCTGTCATGACTCAGCGGTGCACAGTTGGTCATCATAGTTGCTACTTTAACTGACTGCCTTTAGACTATATTCAGGTATTCTAATAATAAACCAAGCCCAATGCAATTTGTTAAATCAATTCTTCTTTTAGAACTGAAAAAATATATATAACAAAAATTAATTATAAAAATGTATTAACACAGGCTAATTACCCTTTTGTGCTCACTGTCAAGTCAATTTTATTTGTATAGCACATTTAAAACACCAGAATTTGACCCAAATAGCATTTACATTCGAAATATCCAATCCAAAATACCCAGTCTTAAAACACATGAAAAACTGTTAACAGTGTGTTTTATTGTGTTAACTAATTAGCAGTGGAAAGCATTAAACAGTGATTTAATGATTAAAATGTTTTCAGATGTAGAACATCAATGGTGCATTCATCTCATAAATCCTGGCACACAGCTGTCATATATATCCATATTGGTACTTGTATCGACAGTACTGCTATCAGTGATATTGGCCCTGTATTTATGTGGTATCAGTGTCATGGGAGGCTGTGTGAGGCAGACAGGATAGGGTCCAAAATGCAGGACTCTCAGGCAGGACTAAACTCAAAAAACAGCTTTGTTGCTGGATCCACAAGATACAATAACTAAACTGGAAGGCACTAGAAACTAAACTAAACTGACAGACCACACAGGCGAAGGAATGAGGGAGATCACGACACTGGACGGAGGGAGTCACAGAAAATACACACATAAGAGGGAATCTGGGCAGAGAGGAAACACCTGGGGAACACAGCTGGACGTAATCTAACTGACAAGAGGGGGGAAGCAAAACTGAACATGATGCACAAAGGACAAGTGACTATCAAAATAAAACAGGAAGTGACTAAGACTAAGACACATGAACCTGACAGGCTAAAGTAACTACAAAGACAAAACTGACTAAACACGATAACACAGGAACGCAGACTAGGCATGGGGAAAATAGGAGGACAGGAAAAACTTAATAACTAACAAGATCTAAATGAAAACATAACCCAAGGAAGGGTAATATTCAAACTGAAAACCACAACAACGTCAAACAGAAAATATCAAACAGGTATCCAAAACAGAAAACGCTGGGTACAAAACCCAGGATCATGAAAATTAGATACCAAATTTTGCAGTATTGTACGAGGTGAAAGTAGCAGGGACTGAAGAGAGATATGGGAGGTAGGGGATCTGGTGTAGCAATGCACCGTTTCCCCATGTTTTCCTCTCTGCAGGAAATACAGAAACTCTACATTTACCTGACAGAAACTATTTGTGTGATTGCTGTTTAGCAGTTTGGAAAAGTTCCATTTGTAATTACCTGCCACTTAAAAAATGTTACTTCTTATAAACACTCTCCTTTTCTGTAACTAGCTAAATGCTGAAGTACTGCAACCACAACTTTACGTCTGCACCATGAACACATCGCTGTCAGGAAAAAGGGGCATGTTACAAAGGTGTAAGGGGCCACGGGATTATTTCCTTATTACTGAGCAACTCTGTCCATACGATCACTGGCAGCACTGACAGGCTACAGCACACAACAAATTAACTCATTCAGTAGTAACATGCATTAACCTGCCTATCAGTTTTAATTACTAATTAACTGAAAGTGCCAGAATGCTATTCGGGCCCATTTTAACCAGTGGAAATGAGCAATTAAGACCAAACTAACATGTAAAGTCGGGCATTTCAATTTGGAGCTAACCTCAAGTGGTCATACAAGGTACAGCACTTGGCACTTTTGTGTTGTGTTTTGGTTACTCCCAATCTGAACTGAAAAATGTAAGATCATTGTGCAGGTGATCAGTTATTTGTATATTTCATAGGTTAAATTAACTGCTTAGTCTTCATGTATTCGTGTTTAAAGAGGAAAACACCCTTTTTTTTTTTTTTTTTGCCCTGTTACAAATTTATATTAAACCTCTACTTTAAAAATACTACTCATCCAATCAAGTCGACACAATTTAGATTATGTCAAAGGAGAGAAAAATAACATTTTGCATTTTGAAAGATCTCGCAATCCTGAGAGACAAAACACAAACAAAGTGCTTCATTTCAGGCGAATCTCAATGAACCCTTCCCGGATGAAGCAATCAATTGTTAAATGCCTCACTTCTGTGGCGGTGCGTTCTCGCTGCTGCAGGCAGGAAAATGGGAAGCAAACTGCCTAAGTGGATCAATAACGATCTCTATCTCATCATCAAAATGCCTGATTGCGATTTTTAGCTCTGGACTATGTACACCAATCATACTATCTTTTATTATCAGATTTAAATCACACTGCGCATCCGATCACAATTTGTGATTACAAATAACATGTAAGGGGGAGACGCCCACGTCAGAGGAGAAGAGCACAGAAAATGCATAATTCTATACTTTGTGTTTCTATAAATTACTGCTAACGATCAAAAGGTAGAATAATGATGAAGACTGTTTAAGATTAAAAAAAATAAAAAATACTGGGTAAACTGTGTTTGCTGACCCTGCTGCTCCCATTTTTCTAATTCTAATATCTTTCTTCACCATCGAGATTGCTTTTCTTTTTTCTCTTCGGAGGATTGGAAGCTTGGCTGGGAAAGCTGCCAACTCTCTGGAACTGATCATTCAATCTCCTACAACTCTTCTGCATCTCATAAGCTCTGCTTTCCTGTCTGCTCCTCTGTGAAGGCAAGGGACCCTTCTCTATTATTTCCTCATCTGATCTCCCCCGATGCACTCTCAGTGCTCATCGCAGCTCAACCCCTCTTCTGTTAATCCTGCCTTTCATCTGGCACTGGGGGATCTTTCAGCCCATGGTTCACTTATGATATCAATCAGTTGCACAGCTACCAACATAGCCTCACACACGCGCGCGCACACAGGTGATCTTGTGCGCTCGCTGCCTTTCCATATCATCTCAAAAGGCGAGGAATAGCTACAGAGAAGACTATCAGCCCTGACTTTTAAAAAATCAGGTGATATTACCTAAGGTGAATTCCTGTTCTATTAAAAACACACGCATGCAACGGGAAGGGATGCAAATTCAGATTTTTATGAAGAGAACAGCTGTAGGTTGTGGTATAATAGACTAGAGCCTGATGGGATTTATAGGGTTTGTGTTGACAAATAATTCAATATTCACAATATTTAATATTCTCTGAGATCACTGGCAAGGCACGGCCTTCTATTTTGGGTGGATTTTCACTTCAAATAAAGCATTTGTCATTTTACAGTTACTCACCCTTGGGTTTGCGGCGCGTGTCTCTGGGTGGTATTTGTCATATTATTGTTATTCCTACAGTACCGCTGCCAAACAAAGTGTTACTGTGTGGCCATTTAAAATTCTCTTTCCCTGCAAGAGCTACAAAACAGTGCAGTTGCTAGCATTTTAAAGCGTCAGCCCCAACATGGCTATGAAAGCTTGTCCTGTCATGTTTCATCAGGGCATTGTCTAACTGGTAAAGGCTAACAAGGGTGAATGCTGAGAGCATACAGAGCCATAACCCAACCCTCTCCTCCCCTCCCCCCCTTTAGCATGCTCCCGAGCTCCTTCCAACCACAGCCTTCACATGGCATGAATGTCACGCAGATACTGCCTAGATTTGAAAAGTTTATTCACTACACACTCAGAAGACAGGCAGTATAAAATATGAGTCGGGAGTGTGCGTGTGGTTCCGAGCACGGAAGGCAGTCTGAGTGAAGCACTAGACATCTACGGTCCTGTCAGTCACAGGGGAGTTGTTACAATTTAGAGACATAACAGATTGCAAGCTCATGGGGATTGCAAACCTTAAATTATTGCTCCATTTCTTATATTACCAATAGATCAAATTATGATGGTTAAGTTATTAAAAAGAAGTCAGAGAGAATTATCACCCAGCTCTGCTGTGACCCTTGCCTCTGAGGAGGAGTTTGGGATCTTTTATCATCACTGCGTGTCTTTTAAAGAAAACAGATCTTTACTATCTGTTTTCAGTTTCATCATCATCCACACTGTAAGCACTCTGCTGCTGGAAAAGCATGCTACCTGCTCATTAGAAAATGGCAGACAAGCAAAATACAGTTAGCAACTGCCTAGAGAATAACAAGTTTGGACTTTTTCTCCTCCTGTATCTGTGCTAATGTGGAGTTATCGTCTGAGTGACCACACCTATCGCTTAGGAGAACAGCAGCAGCATGTGCCATAACAGTGAGGATATATGTATCCGATTGTGTGATGACGTTACTGGTAGCATGCAATCCGATACTGGCAGATTAACAGTGACCCATGAATCATTCGAGCATACAAAAGGCACCAAACTAAAGGGATGAACCAGCGTTGTGTCTACACATAACAACTTAGCAAAGAACCACTTTGTTATTAGCAGCCTGTCACAAAAACATATAATTTGGTCTCGTTTCTTGAGTTGAATTTACAAAAAATGTCAAAGATAACAAAGTTTGACAGGCATAAAATAGTATTTTTGCAGCAACATGGTGAAATGGTCTCAGCGGAAGGGTGGCTGTCAAGAATCCCTTTCTAAGAAAGAGAAACGGGGAGAAAAAGCTGAGGTATGCCAAATTACACAAGAACTGGACTGAAAATCAGTGACAACAGGTCTACAGCTATCTGTAAAACACAGTGGAGGCCTTTTCATGGTGTGCTGGGGATCTTGTCAAAATTGATGGAATTATGAAGGCAGAAAAGTACCATCAGATTTTGATCGGCTATGAAACACCATCTGGAAAGTGTCTGACTGGCAGTGGCTTCATTTTTCAGTCAGGTAGCATTAGATCCACTTTTATGAGATTGAATATTCAAAGTTTAAGCTCGGCTTAACAGCAAAACTGACTAAACCTCCTTGAAGACCACCACGATCACCACTTGTGTTGCCGTCTAGTACAAATAAAGAACGCAGGGTAAATGATGTCAGTGTTTATTGGCCTATTTATTCTTAACACTGTGTCACCTGTTGCCTCAAATGGTTGTTAAAAGAAACATCTATAGTATTTGTCAAACAACTGATAATGGCAACATTTAAGAGACAAATTAGTCTTTGAAATATACCCACATCGCCAACCTTTTACTGCTGCTTCAGTCAACACAGGATCAAACCTTCCAGCATCAAGCTGACAATTATGTACAGAGGGATGCTAATTCATCTGGACTACATATAGACACACCGCATCCCCCATGCCTGGCATTGTCCACAAACAAACTAAACTCCAAACAGACAAAGCTGATCCATTTGCTGCCTGGATTTAAAGGAGAACCTAAACAACTCCACATTGGCACAGAGTGAAACTGCAGCCACGGGCTTGTGATAAAAGTTTAATTGAATAAAATTGGTACTTCAGTTTATGGTAGAGAGTGCAACAGCATGTGGGAGATGGGGAATTATAAGGTTAGAGCAATTTTACTGAACAAGCCCAACACACTGACCAGTGCCTATAGTTAAGGCCAACTCAGACTCACCTTCAAAGAGCTGGCTCTCCTCTTAACAACAATACTGAGCTGGTCTGTGGTGTGGTTCTACTGCTTTTCGTCTGTCCTTATATATTTGCCCCCTATTAGTTTGTAAAAATGTAGTTTCCCCTTTTAGAAAACAAAAGAGAAAATTAGGAATTAAGGTTTTTGCTTAACTCTTATAAAACATGTGTCATACACACGAAAATCAGCACTTTTCTCTTTTTTTGATACCAAATAATGATGTTGTTGCACGACGGAAAAATGCAAACATAATGCAATGTTGGTACAAGTCATAAAAGTCTCACAATGCATATAGGAAATGAGAACATTTTCTATTTCTTGGCAAGTATTGTGGAAGTGCCTCTTTTACGAGCTTCAGCGAAGCTTTTCTCTCATTTTTCGATGTGCCAGTTTAATCGTTTTAACTGTAATACTTTTTAATTTATTTTTTCCCTCTGAGGATATGAGACTAAAGTATGATGGGCCTTAATTTTGGTTGTCAAGGAATATCAGAAAAAATAAATTATGGATTCATTGTGTCAAAAGTGTCAGCAATTGAATAAAACCATTGTTAGCATGTTTAACCTTAGCATTCCATTATTGGCAGTGTGATCGAGCACTGGACTGCAGGAGACTAGACAGAAAAAAGCAATAAACCTTCAGTCATTTCAGTTTGTTGCGTTAAAAAAGGTAAAAAACAAACAAACAACATTTTCAAGAATATTATTTGTTTTTATGACAATTTTGTCAACTGGACATTTACTTGCATTTGTTTACATTTACTTTTCTATATTATGTGAATATTACGTGATTAACGTGTTGAAATTTTATTGTATTTATTAATTTATCTTCACTTTAAAGAGACACAAAGTCAATTACTGGGCTGGGGTAAAAATTTAAAGGGCAAAGGGGAAAAAAAAGAAGAAGAAAAAAGTCTTTTTGGAGGGAAATCCAGAAAGGTCAGTCGTTTTCTCTTGGTCAATGTGTCCTAATGAAGACAGTCTCCTGCTGGTACAGGAGGGAGTCAGAAATAGTGAGGCCTATAATTATCTTGCACCCTCGGGTAAACGCACAAGTTCATTATTTTCAAATATCAAGCCGTAATAGCCAGCAATGAGAGGAAAATACTTTTAAGCACTGGGCTTGATTCTAATGTCCAACATGAAGTCCTACTTCTAGTTTATTGATTAAGCATGTTATAACTAATTTAGTGGGCCAAGTTACATGACACTTGCTGTGTTTTTGTTCTATATCTTTTTTTTCTCCTTGGTTTTAATGGAGATATATCTGATACATCCTGCAAATTTATTATACACTTGGACTGGGAGCGTTGTACACTCTCTAAATAATGCTGGTCTTCAATACGTGGCTTTTAGTTTCTGTACATTTCCAGCGAGATCCATAAATTTCAATCAATCAGCCTGTTTCTGTGGATTATAATGTGCTTTTTGACAGAATCTCTCCCACATACAGACTCTGTCTCATTAAGTTACTGATATATACCATCTCATTTTAGTCAAGATAGAGCAAATTGCTTCCATTACAGTCATGCAAAAAAGAAAGATTTCACAGGACTCTGTGCACTCCTGCGGAAAACTGAGTGCACCCCATGATCCAGTAGCTTTTATAAGTGCCTTTAGCAGTGTTTAAAACCTGAGATGAGCAACAACACATGACATATTACACCTTGTCATTATTTGTTAAATAAAACCTGAGCCAAAATGCTAAAGCAGTCCATAAAAAACTCTGTATACATCACGATTAAATACAATAACAATAATTATTCCCATAACAGGCAAGAATCATTTTCTGTATGACTTCATCAGAGTCTCACATTGTTGAGGAAAAAACTTTGGCCCACACCTTTTTTTTTTTCCTTCAGGGCTTTACGGTTTGCAGGGATTCATCTCTGCACAGCTCTCTTCAGGTCCAACCACAGCATATCAATCGAGTTGAGGTTTGGACTTTATTGTGCCTTGATTCTTTCCTTTTTCAGCCTTTTTCTGTTGTAGATTTGTTGCTGTGCTTGGGATTATTGTCCTGCTGCATGACCCAGTTTCACTATCAGAGAGATGTCCTCGCATTTGGCTCAAAGATACATACAGAGGAATATCCAAAAGTTGATTCTGTTCATCTGGACGTAGCGTTTTGTGGGAGAAACGTTTCGTCACTCATCCAAGTGACTTCTTCAGTCTCAGCTGACTGCAGGTTTCCCCAATCTTATAAACAGTACATTTGCATAACGACTGAAACCAGCCCACTGAAGGAACAATGGGCTGGGAGGTCAGTTCCTTAATCTTAATTATGCAAATTCTCATGACCATTGATCAACAACCACTGACCAAAACCCACTGATCAAAGACCACTGATCAAAGACCACTGATCTCCCAGCCCATTGTTCCTTCAGTGGGCTGGTTTCA